>CAXHJY010000568.1:22500-94785 GCA_964016885.1 Eledone cirrhosa | reverse complement strand
AGAGAGAGTGAGAGAATAGAAGTGGGAAAGAGATAGAGAGAGTGAGAGAATAGAAGTGGGAAAGAGATAGAGAGAGTGAGAGGGAATAGAAGTGGGAAAGAGATAGAGAGAGAGTGAGGGAATAGAAGTGGGAAAGAGATAGAGAGAGTGAGAGGGAATAGAAGTGGGAAAGAGATAGAGAGAGTGAGAGAATAGAAGTGGGAAAGAGATAGAGAGAATGAGAGGAATAGAAGTGGGAAAGAGATAGAGAGAGTGAGGGAATAGAAGTGGGAAAGAGATAGAGAGAGTGAGAGGGAATGGAAGTGGGAAAGAGATAGAGAGAGTGAGAGAATAGAAGTGGGAAAGAGATAGAGAGAGTGAGAGGGAATGGAAGTGGGAAAGAGATAGAGAGAGTGAGGGAATGGAAGTGGGAAAGAGATAGAGAGAGTGAGAGGGAATGGAAGTGGGAGAGAGATTGAGAGAGTGAGGGAATGGAAGTGGGAGAGAGATAGAGAGAGTGAGAGAATAGAAGTGGGAAAGAGATAGAGAGAGTGAGAGAGAATAGAAGTGGGAAAGAGATAGAGAGAGTGAGGGAATAGAAGTGGGAAAGAGATAGAGAGAGTGAGAGGGAATAGAAGTGGGAAAGAGATAGAGAGAGTGAGAGGGAATGGAAGTGGGAAAGAGATAGAGAGAGTGAGAGAATAGAAGTGGGAAAGAGATAGAGAGAGTGAGAGGGAATAGAAGTGGGAGAGAGATAGAGAGAGTGAGAGGGAATGGAAGTGGGAAAGAGATAGAGAGAGTGAGAGGGAATAGAAGTGGGAAAGAGATAGAGAGAGTGAGAGGGAATGGAAGTGGGAAAGAGATAGAGAGAATGAGAGGGAATGGAAGTGGGAAAGAGATAGAGAGAGTGAGGGAATGGAAGTGGGAAAGAGATAGAGAGAGTGAGAGAATAGAAGTGGGAAGAGATAGAGAGAGTGAGAGGGAATGGAAGTGGGAAAGAGATAGAGAGAGTGAGAGGGAAATAGTAGTGGGAAAGAGATAGAGAGAGTGAGAGGGAATGGAAGTGGGAAGAGATAGAGAGAGAGTGAGGGAATAGAAGTGGAAAGAGATAGAGAGAGTGACGAGAATAGAAGTGGGAAAGAGATAGAGAGAGTGAGAGAATAGAAGTGGGAACAGAGATAGAGAGAGTGAGAGAATAGAAGTGGGAAAGAGATAGAGAGAATGAGAGGGAATGGAAGTGGGAAAGAGATAGAGAGAGAGTGAGGGAATAGAAGTGGGAAAGAGATAGAGAGAGTGAGAGGGAATGAAGTGGGAAGAGAGATAGAGAGAGTGAGGGAATGGAAGTGGAGAGAGAATAGAGAGAGTGAGGGAATGGAAGAGGAAAGAGATAGAGAGAGTGAGAGAGAATAGAAGTGGGAAAGAGATAGAGAGAGTGAGGAATAGAAGTGGAAAGAGATAGAGAGAGTGAGAGGGAATAGAAGTGGAAAGAGATAGAGAGAGTGAGAGGAATGGAAGTGGAAAGAGATAGAGAGAGTGAGAGAATAGAAGTGGGAAAGAGATAGAGAGAGTGAGCGGGAATAGAAGTGGGAGAGAGATAGAGAGAGTGAGAGGGATGGAAGTGGAAAGAGATAGAGAGAGTGAGAGGGAATAGAAGTGGAAAGAGATAGAGAGAGTGAGAGGGAATGGAAGTGGGAAAGAGATAGAGAGAATGAGAGGGAATGGAAGTGGGAAAGAGATAGAGAGAGTGAGGGAATGGAAGTGGGAAAGAGATAGAGAGAGTGAGAGAATAGAAGTGGAAAGAGATAGAGAGAGTGAGAGAATAGAAGTGGGAAAGAGATAGAGAGAATGAGAGGGAATGGAAGTGAAAAGAGATAGAGAGAGTGAGGGAATGGAAGTGGAAAGAGATAGAGAGAGTGAGAGAATAGAAGTGGGAAAGAGATAGAGAGAGTGAGAGGGAATGGAAGTGGACAGAGATAGAGAGAGAGTGAGGGAATAGAAGTGGAAAGAGATAGAGAGAGTGAGAGAATAGAAGTGGGAAAGAGATAGAGAGAATGAGAGGGAATGGAAGTGGGAAAGAGATAGAGAGAGAGTGAGGGAAATAGAAGTGGGAAAGAGATAGAGAGAGTGAGAGGGAATAGAAGTGGAAAGAGATAGAGAGAGTGAGGGAATGGAAGTGGGAAAGAGATAGAGAGAGTGAGAGGGAATAGAAGTGGGAAGAGATAGAGAGACGTGAGGGAATAGAAGTGGAAAGAGATAGAGAGAGTGAGAGGAATAGAAGTGGGAAAGAGATAGAGAGAGTGAGGAATGGAAGTGGGAAAGAGATAGAGAGAGTGAGAGGGAATAGAAGTGGGAAAGAGATAGAGAGAGTGAGGAATGAAGTGGGAAAGAGATAGAGAGAATGAGAGGGAATGGAAGTGGGAAAGAGATAGAGAGAGTGAGGGAATGGAAGTGGGAAAGAGATAGAGAGAGTGAGAGAATAGAAGTGGAAAGAGATAGAGAGAGTGAGAGAATAGAAGTGGGAAAGAGATAGAGAGAATGAGAGGGAATGGAAGTGGGAAAGAGATAGAGAGAGTGAGGGAATGGAAGTGGAAAGAGATAGAGAGAGTGAGAGAATAGAAGTGGAAAGAGATAGAGAGAGTGAGAGAATAGAAGTGGGAAAGAGATAGAGAGAATGAGAGGAATGGAAGTGGGAAGAGATAGAGAGAGAGTGAGGGAATAGAAGTGGGAAAGAGATAGAGAGAGTGAGAGAATAGAAGTGGGAAAGAGATAGAGAGAATGAGAGGGAATGGAAGTGGGAAGAGATAGAGAGAGAGTGAGGGAATAGAAGTGGAAAGAGACTAGAGAGAGTGAGAGGGAAATAGAAGTGGAAAGAGATAGAGAGAATGAGAGGGAATGGAAGTGGAAAGAGATAGAGAGAGAGTGAGGAATAGAAGTGGAAAGAGATAGAGAGAGTGAGAGGGAATAGAAGTGGGAAAGAGATAGAGAGAGTGAGAGAATAGAAGTGGAAAGAGATAGAGAGAATGAGAGGAATGGAAGTGGAAAGAGATAGAGAGAGTGAGGGAATGGAAGTGGGGAAAGAGATAGAGAGAGTGAGAGAATAGAAGTGGAAAGAGATAGAGAGAGTGAGAGAATAGAAGTGGAAAGAGATAGAGAGAATGAGAGGGAATGGAAGTGGGAAAGAGATAGAGAGAGTGAGGGAATAGAAGTGGGAAAGAGATAGAGAGAGTGAGAGAATAGAAGTGGAAAGAGATAGAGAGAATGAGAGGGAAAGGAAGTGGAAAGAGATAGAGAGAGAGTGAGGAATAGAAGTGGGAAAGAGATAGAGAGAGTGAGAGAATAGAAGTGGAAGAGATAGAGAGAATGAGAGGGAAAGGACGTGGAAAGAGATAGAGAGAGAGTGAGGGAATAGAAGTGGAAAGAGATAGAGAGAGAGAGAATAGAAGTGGGAAGAGATAGAGAGAGTGAGAGAATAGAAGTGGAAAGAGATAGAGAGAATGAGAGGGAACTGGAAGCTGGGAAAGAGATAGAGAGAGTGAGAGGGAATAGAAGTGGGAAAGAGATAGAGAGAGTGAGAGGGAATAGAAGTGGGAAAGAGATAGAGAGAGTGAGGGAATAGAAGTGGGAAAGAGATAGGAGAGTGAGAGGAATAGAAGTGGGAAAGAGATAGAGAGAGTGAGAGGAATAGAAGTGGGAAAGAGATAGAGAGAGTGAGAGGGAATAGTAGTGGGAAAGAGATAGAGAGAGTGAGACGGAATAGAGTGGAAAGAGATAGAGAGAGTGAGGGAATGGAAGTGGGAAAGAGATAGAGAGCGAAGTGAGAGGGAATGGAAGTGGAAAGAGATAGAGAGAGTGAGAGGGAAATAGTAGTGGGAAAGAGATAGAGAGAGTGAGAGGGAATGGAGTGGGAAAGAGATAGAGAGAGTGAGAGAATAGAAGTGGGAAAGAGATAGAGAGAGTGAGAGGGACTGGAAGTGGAAAGAGATAGAGAGAGAGAGTGAGAGGGAATAGTAGTGGGAAAGAGATAGAGAGAGTGAGAGGGAATGGAGTGGAAAGAGATAGAGAGAGAGTGAGGGAATAGAAGTGGAAAGAGATAGAGAGAGTGAGAGAAAGAAGTGGAAAGAGATAGAGAGAGTGAGAGAATAGAAGTGGAAAGAGATAGAGAGAGTGAGAGAATAGAAGTGGGAAAGAGATAGAGAGAATGAGAGGGAATGGAAGTGGAAAGAGATAGAGAGAGAGTGAGGGAATAGAAGTGGAAAGAGATAGAGAGACGTGAGAGAATAGAAGTGGAAAGAGATAGAGAGAGTGAGAGGTAATAGAAGTGGGAAAGAGATAGAGAGAGTGAGAGGGAATGGAAGTGGAAAGAGATAGAGAGAGTGAGAGGGAATAGTAGTGGAAAGAGATAGAGAGAGTGAGAGGGAATGGAAGTGGAAAGAGATAGAGAGCGAGTGAGGGAATAGAAGTGGGAAAGAGATAGAGAGAGTGAGAGACTAGAAAGTGGGAAAGAGATAGAGAGAGTGAGAGGGAATAGTAGTGGGAAAGAGATAGAGAGAGTGAGAGGGAATGGAAGTGGAAAGAGATAGAGAGAGTGAGAGGGAATAGTAGTGGAAAGAGATAGAGAGAGTGAGAGGGAATGGACGTGGGAAAGAGATAGAGAGAGAGTGAGGAATAGAAGTGGGAAAGAGATAGAGAGAGTGAGAGAATAGAAGTGGAAAGAGATAGAGAGAGTGAGAGAATAGAAGTGGGAAAGAGATAGAGAGAGTGAGAGGTAATAGAAGTGGGAAAGAGATAGAGAGAGTGAGAGGGAATGAAGTGGGAAAGAGATAGAGAGAGTGAGGGAATGGAAGTGGAAAGAGACTAGAGAGAGTGAGAGAATAGAAGTGGGAAAAGATAGAGAGAATGAGAGGGAATGGAAGTGGGAAAGAGATAGAGAGAGAGTGAGGGAATAGAAGTGGAAAGAGCTAGAGAGACGTGAGAGAATAGAAGTGGGAAAGAGATATAGAGAGTGAGAGAATAGAAGTGGGAAAGAGATAGAGAGAATGAGAGGGAATGGAAGTGGAAAGAGAAGAGCGAGAGTGAGGAATAGAAGTGGGAAAGAGATAGAGAGAGAGAGGAATAGAAGTGGAAGAGATAGAGAGAGTGAGAGAATAGAAGTGGGAAAGAGATAGAGAGAATGAGAGGAATGGAAGTGGAAAGAGATAGAGAGAGTGAGAGATAGAAGTGGAAGAGATAGAGAGAATGAGAGGGAATAGAAGTGGGAAAGAGATAGAGAGAGAGTGAGGGAATAGAAGTGGAAAGAGATAGAGAGACGTGAGAGGGAATAGAAGTGGGAAAGAGATAGAGAGAGTGAGAGGGAATGGAAGTGGGAAAGAGATAGAGAGAGTGAGAGGGAAAGGAAGTGGAAGAGATAGAGAGAGTGAGGGAATAGAAGTGGAAAGAGATAGAGAGAGTGAGAGGGAATAGAAGTGGGAAAGAGATAGAGAGAGTGAGAGAATAGACGTGGGAAAGAGATAGAGAGATTGAGAGAATAGAAGTGGGAAAGAGATAGAGAGAGTGAGAGGGAATAGAAGTGGGAAGAGATAGAGAGAGAGTGAGGGAATAGAAGTGGGAAAGAGATAGAGAGAGTGAGAGGGAATAGAAGTGGAAAGAGATAGAGAGAGTGAGAGAATAGAAGTGGGAAAGAGATAGAGAGAATGAGAGATAGAAGTGGGAAAGAGATAGAGAGAGTGAGGGAATAGAAGTGGGAAAGAGATAGAGAGAGTGAGAGGGAATGGAAGTGGAAAGAGATAGAGAGAGTGAGAGAATAGAAGTGGAAAGAGATAGAGAGAGTGAGAGGGAATGGAAGTGGAAAGAGATAGAGAGACGTGAGGGAATGGAAGTGGGAAAGAGATAGAGAGAGTGAGAGGGAATGGAAGTGGAGAGAGATTGAGAGAGTGAGGGAATGGAAGTGGGAGAGAGATAGAGAGAGTGAGAGAATAGAAGTGGGAAGAGATAGAGAGAGTGAGAGAGAATAGAAGTGGGAAAGAGATAGAGAGAGTGAGGGAATAGAAGTGGGAAAGAGATAGAGAGAGTGAGAGGGAATAGAAGTGGAAAGAGATAGAGAGAGTGAGAGGGAAAGGAAGTGGGAAAGAGATAGAGAGAGTGAGAGAATAGAAGTGGGAAAGAGATAGAGAGAGTGAGAGGGAATAGAAGTGGGAGAGAGATAGAGAGAGTGAGAGGGAATGGAAGTGGGAAGAGATAGAGAGAGTGAGAGGGAATAGAAGTGGAAAGAGATAGAGAGAGTGAGAGGGAATGGAAGTGGAAGAGATAGAGAGAATGAGAGGAATGGAAGTGGAAAGAGATAGAGAGAGTGAGGGAATGGAAGTGGGAAGAGATAGAGAGAGTGAGAGAATAGAAGTGGAAAGAGATAGAGAGAGTGAGAGAATAGAAGTGGGAAGAGATAGAGAGAATGAGAGGAATGGAAGTGGAAAGAGATAGAGAGAGAGTGAGGGAATAGAAGTGGAAAGAGATAGGAGAGTGAGAGAATAGAAGTGGGAAAGAGATAGAGAGAATGAGAGGGAATGGAAGTGGGAAAGAGATAGAGAGAGAGTGAGGGAATAGAAGTGGGAAAGAGATAGAGAGAGTGAGAGGGAATAGAAGTGGGAAAGAGATAGAGAGAAGAGAGGTAATGGAAGTGGGAAGAGATAGAGAGAGAGTGAGGGAATAGAAGTGGGAAGAGATAGAGACGAGTGAGAGGGCAATAGAAGTGGGAAAGAGATAGAGAGAGTGAGAGAATAGAAGTGGGAAAGAGATAGAGAGAATGAGAGGGAATGGAAGTGGAAAGAGATAGAGAGAGTGAGGGAATGGAAGTGGGAAAGAGATAGAGAGAGTGAGAGAATAGAAGTGGGAAAGAGATAGAGAGAGTGAGAGAATAGAAGTGGAAAGAGATAGAGAGAATGAGAGGAATGGAAGTGGGAAAGAGATAGAGAGAGAGTGAGGAATAGAAGTGGGAAAGAGATAGAGAGAGTGAGAGAATAGAAGTGGGAAAGAGACTAGAGAGAATGAGAGGGAATGGAAGTGGGAAAGAGATAGAGAGAGAGTGAGGGAATAGAAGTGGGAAGAGATAGAGAGAGTGAGAGGGAATAGAAGTGGGAAAGAGATAGAGAGAATGAGAGGGAATGAAGTGGGAAAGAGATAGAGAGAGAGTGAGGGAATAGAAGTGGAAAGAGATAGAGAGAGTGAGAGAATAGAAGTGGAAAGAGATAGAGAGAATGAGAGGAATGGAAGTGGAAAGAGATAGAGAGAGAGTGGGGGAATAGAAGTGGGAAAGAGATAGAGAGAGTGAGAGAATAGAAGTGGGAAAGAGATAGAGAGAATGAGAGGGAATGGAAGTGGGAAAGAGATAGAGAGAGAGTGAGGGAATAGAAGTGGGGAAAGAGATAGAGAGAGTGAGAGAATAGAAGTGGAAAGAGATAGAGAGAATGAGAGGAATGGAAGTGGGAAGACGAGATAGAGAGAGTGAGAGGGAAATAGCAGTGGAAAGAGATAGAGAGAGTGAGAGGGAATAGAAGTGGGAAAGAGATAGAGAGAGTGAGGGATAGAAGTGGGAAAGAGATAGGGAGAGTGAGAGAATAGAAGTGGGAAGAGATAGAGAGAGTGAGAGGTAATAGAAGTGGAAAGAGATAGAGAGAGTGAGAGGAATAGTAGTGGAAAGAGATAAAGAGAGTGAGAGGAATAGAAGTGGAAAAGAGATAGAGAGAGTGAGGAATGGAAGTGGGAAAGAGATAGAGAGCGAAGTGAGGGAATGGAAGTGGGAAAGAGATAGAGAGAGTGAGAGGGAATAGTAGTGGGAAAGAGATAGAGAGAGTGAGAGGGAATGGAAGTGGGAAAGAGATAGAGAGAGTGAGAGAATAGAAGTGGAAAGAGATAGAGAGAGTGAGAGGGAATGGAAGTGGGAAGAGAATAGAGAGAGTGAGAGGGAATAGTAGTGGGAAAGAGATAGAGAGAGTGAGAGGGAATGGAAGTGGAAGAGATAGAGAGAGAGTGAGGGAATAGAAGTGGGAAAGAGATAGAGAGAGTGAGAGAATAGAAGTGGGAAGAGATAGAGAGAGTGAGAGAATAGAAGTGGGAAAGAGATAGAGAGAGTGAGAGAATAGAAGTGGGAAAGAGATAGAGAGAATGAGAGGGAATGGAAGTGGGAAAGAGATAGAGAGAGAGTGAGGGAATAGAAGTGGGAAAGAGATAGAGAGAGTGAGAGGGAATGGAAGTGGGAGAGAGATAGAGAGAGTGAGGGAATGGAAGTGGGAGAGAGATAGAGAGAGTGAGGGAATGGAAGAGGGAAAGAGATCAGAGAGAGTGAGAGAGAATAGAAGTGGGAAAGAGATAGAGAGAGTGAGGGAATAGAAGTGGGAAAGAGATAGAGAGAGTGAGAGGGAATAGAAGTGGGAAAGAGATAGAGAGAGTGAGAGGGAATGAAGTGGGAAAGAGATAGAGAGAGTGAGAGAATAGAAGTGGGAAAGAGATAGAGAGAGTGAGAGGGAATATAAGTGGGAGAGAGATAGAGAGAGTGAGAGGGAATGGAAGTGGGAAAGAGATAGAGAGGGTGAGAGGGAATAGAAGTGGAAAGAGATAGAGAGAGTGAGAGGGAATGGAAGTGGAAAGAGATAGAGAGAATGAGAGGGAATGGAAGTGGGAAAGAGATAGAGAGAGTGAGGGAATGGAAGTGGAAAGAGATAGAGAGAGTGAGAGAATAGAAGTGGGAAAGAGATAGAGAGAGTGAGAGAATAGAAGTGGGAAAGAGATAGAGAGAATGAGAGGGAATGGAAGTGGGAAAGAGATAGAGAGAGTGAGGGAATGGAAGTGGGAAAGAGATAGAGAGAGTGAGAGAATAGAAGTGGGAAAGAGATAGAGAGAGTGAGAGGGAATGGAAGTGGGAAAGAGATAGAGAGAGAGTGAGGGAATAGAAGTGGGAAAGAGATAGAGAGTGTGAGAGAATGAAGTGGGAAAGAGATAGAGAGAATGAGAGGGAATGGAAGTGGAAAGAGATAGAGAGAGAGTGAGGGAATAGAAGTGGGAAAGAGATAGAGAGAGTGAGGGAATAGAAGTGGGAAAGAGATAGAGAGAGTTGAGAGGGAATAGAAGTGGGAAAGAGATAGAGAGAGTGAGGGAATGGAAGTGGGAAAGAGATAGAGAGAGTGAGAGGGAATAGAAGTGGGAAAGAGATAGAGAGAGTGAGGAATAGAAGTGGGAAAGAGATAGAGAGAGTGAGAGGGAATAGAAGTGGGAAAGAGATAGAGAGAGTGAGGAATGGAAGTGGGAAAGAGATAGAGAGAGTGAGAGGGAATAGAAGTGGGAAAGAGATAGAGAGAGTGAGGGAATGGAAGTGGGAAAGAGATAGAGAGAGTGAGAGAATAGAAGTGGGAAAGAGATAGAGAGAGTGAGAGAATAGAAGTGGGAAAGAGATAGAGAGAGTGAGAGGGAATAGAAGTGGGAAGAGATAGAGAGAGTGAGGAATAGAAGTGGGAAAGAAATAGAGAGAGTGAGAGGGAATAGAAGTGGGAAAGAGATAGAGAGAGTGAGAGGGAATAGAAGTGGGAAGAAATAGAGAGAGAGTGAGGGAATAGAAGTGGGAAAGAGATAGAGAGAGAGTGAGGGAATAGAAGTAGGAAAGAGATAGAGAGAGTGAGAGGGAATGAATGGAGAGATAGAGAGAGTGAGGGAATGGAAGTGGGAGAGAGATTGAGAGAGTGAGGGAATGGAAGTGGAGAGAGATAGAGAGAGTGAGAGAATAGAAGTGGGAAAGAGATAGAGAGAGTGAGAGAGAATAGAAGTGGGAAGAGATAGAGAGAGTGAGGGAATAGAAGTGGGAAAGAGATAGAGAGAGTGAGAGGAATAGAAGTGGGAAAGAGATAGAGAGAGTGAGAGGAATGGAAGTGGGAAAGAGATAGAGAGAGTGAGAGAATAGAAGTGGGAAAGAGATAGAGAGAGTGAGGGGAATAGAAGTGAGAGAGAGATAGAGAGAGTGAGAGGGAATGGAAGTGGGAAAGAGATAGAGAGAGTGAGAGGGAATAGAAGTGGAAAGAGATAGAGAGAGTGAGAGGGAATGGAAGTGGGAAGAGATAGAGAGAATGAGAGGGAATGGAAGTGGGAAAGAGATAGAGAGAGTGAGGAATGAAGTGGAAAGAGATAGAGAGAGTGAGAGAATAGAAGTGGAAAGAGATAGAGAGAGTGAGAGAATAGAAGTGGGAAAGAGATAGAGAGAATGAGAGGAATGGAAGTGGGAAAGAGATAGAGAGAGTGAGGGAATGGAAGTGGGAAAGAGATAGAGAGAGTGAGAGAATAGAAGTGGGAAAGAGATAGAGAGAGTGAGAGAATAGAAGTGGGAAAGAGATAGAGAGAATGAGAGGGAATGGAAGTGGAAAGAGATAGAGAGAGAGTGAGGGAATAGAAGTGGGAAAGAGATAGAGAGAAGTGAGAGAATAGAAGTGGGAAAGAGATAGAGAGAATGAGAGGGAATGGAAGTGGGAAAGAGATAGAGACAGAGTGAGGGAATAGAAGTGGGAAAGAGATAGAGAGAGTGAGAGGGAATAGAAGTGGGAAAGAGATAGAGAGAATGAGAGGGAATGGAAGTGGGAAAGAGATAGAGAGAGAGTGAGGAATAGAAGTGGAAAGAGATAGAGAGAGTGAGAGGAATAGAAGTGGGAAAGAGATAGAGAGAGTGAGAGAATAGAAGTGGAAAGAGATAGAGAGAATGAGAGGGAATGGAAGTGGGAAAGAGATAGAGAGAGTGAGGGAATGGAAGTGGGAAAGAGATAGAGAGAGTGAGAGGAATAGAAGTGGGAAAGAGATAGAGAGAGTGAGAGAATAGAAGTGGGAAAGAGATAGAGAGAATGAGAGGGAATGAAGTGGAAAGAGATAGAGAGAGAGTGAGGAATAGAATTGGGAAAGAATAGGAGAGTGAGGAATAGAAGTGGAAAGAGATAGAGAGAATGAGAGGGAATGGAAGTGGGAAAGAGATAGAGAGAGAGTGAGGGAATAGAAGTGGGAAAGAGATAGAGAGAGTGAGAGGAAGAAGTGGAAGAGATAGAGAGAATGAGAGGGAATGAAGTGGAAGAGATAGAGAGAGAGTGAGGGAATAGAAGTGGGAAGAGATAGAGAGAGTGAGAGAATAGAAGTGGGAAAGAGATAGAGAGAATGAGAAGGAATGGAAGTGGAAAGAGATAGAGAGAGAGTGAGGGAATAGAAGTGGAAAGAGATAGAGAGAGTGAGAGAATAGAAGTGGGAAAGAGATAGAGAGAATGAGAGGGAATGGAAGTGGGAAAGAGATAGAGAGAGAGTGAGGGAATAGAAGTGGGAAAGAGATAGAGAGAGTGAGAGAATAGAAGTGGAAAGAGATAGAGAGATGAGAGGGAATGGAAGTGGGAAAGAGATAGAGGAGAGTGAGGGAATAGAAGTGGGAAAGAGATAGAGAGAGTGAGAGAATAGAAGTGGGAAAGAGATAGAGAGAATGAGAGGGAATGGAAAGTGGGAAGGAAGTGAGAGATAGAGAGAGAGTGAGGGAATAGAAGTGGGAAAGAGATAGAGAGAGTGAGAGAATAGAAGTGGGAAAGAGATAGAGAGAGTGAGAGAATAGAAGTGGGAAAGAGATAGAGAGAATGAGAGGGAATGGAAGTGGAAAGAGATAGAGAGAGTGAGAGGAATAGAAGTGGGAAAGAGATAGAGAGAGTGAGAGGGAATAGAAGTGGGAAAGAGATAGAGAGAGTGAGGGAATAGAAGTGGGAAAGAGATAGAGAGAGTGAGAGAATAGAAGTGGGAAAGAGATAGAGAGAGTGAGAGAATAGAAGTGGGAAAGAGATAGAGAGAGTGAGAGAATAGAAGTGGGAAGAGATAGAGAGAGTGAGAGAATAGAAGTGGGAAAGAGATAGAGAGAATGAGAGGGAATGGAAGTGGGAAAGAGATAGAGAGAGAGTGAGGGAATAGGAAGAGAGGAAAGAGATAGAGAGAGTGAGAGAATAGAAGTGGGAAAGAGATAGAGAGAATGAGAGGAATGGAAGTGGGAAAGAGATAGAGAGAGAGTGAGAGAATAGAATTGGGAAAGAATAGAGAGAGTGAGCGAATAGAAGTGGGAAAGAGATAGAGAGAATGAGAGGGAATGGAAGTGGAAAGAGATAGAAGAGAGTGAGGGAATAGAAGTGGGAAAGAGATAGAGAGAGTGAGAGGAATAGAAGTGGGAAAGAGATAGAGAGAATGAGAGGGAATGGAAGTGGGAAAGAGATAGAGAGAGAGTGAGGGAATAGAAGTGGGAAAGAGATAGAGAGAGTGAGAGAATAGAAGTGGGAAAGAGATAGAGAGAATGAGAAGGAATGGAAGTGGAAAGAGATAGAGAGAGAGAGAGGGAATAGAGTGGGAAAGAGATAGAGAGAGTGAGAGAATAGAAGTGGGAAAGAGATAGAGAGAGTGAGAGGAATGGAAGTGGGAAAGAGATAGAGAGAGAGTGAGGAATAGAAGTGGGAAAGAGATAGAGAGAGTGAGAGAATAGAAGTGGAAAGAGATAGAGAGAATGAGAGGGAATGGAAGTGGGAAAGAGATAGAGAGAGAGTGAGAGGAATAGAAGTGGGAAAGAGATAGAGAGAGTGAGAGAATAGAAGTGGGAAAGAGATAGAGAGAAGAGAGAATGAAGTGGGAAGGAGATAGAGAGAGAGAGAGGGAATAGGAAGTGGGAAAGAGATAGAGAGAGTGAGAGAATAGAAGTGGGAAAGAGATAGAGAGAGTGAGAGAATAGAAGTGGGAAAGAGATAGAGAGAATGAGAGGGAATGGAAGTGGAAAGAGATAGAGAGAGTGAGAGGGAATAGAAGTGGGAAAGAGATAGAGAGAGTGAGAGGGAATAGAAGTGGGAAGAGATAGAGAGATGAGAGGGAATAGAAGTGGGAAAGAGATAGGAGAGAGTGAGAGAATAGAAGTGGGAAAGAGATAGAGAGAGTGAGAGAATAGAAGTGGGAAAGAGATAGAGAGAGTGAGAGGAATAGAAGTGGGAAAGAGATAGAGAGAGTGAGAGGAATAGAAGTGGAAAGAGATAGAGAGAATGAGAGGGAATGAAGTGGGAAAGAGATAGAGAGAGTGAGAGGGAATAGTAGTGGGAAAGAGATAGAGAGAGTGAGAGAATAGAAGTGGGAAAGAGATAGAGAGAGAGTGAGGGAATAGAAGTGGGAAAGAGATAGAGAGAGTGAGAGAATAGAAGTGGGAAAGAGATAGAGAGAGTGAGAGGTAATAGAAGTGGGAAAGAGATAGAGAGAGTGAGAGGGAATGGAAGTGGGAAAGAGATAGAGAGAGTGAGAGGGAATAGTAGTGGGAAAGAGATAGAGAGAGTGAGAGGGAATGGAAGTGGGAAAGAGATAGAGAGCGAGTGAGGGAATAGAAGTGGGAAAGAGATAGAGAGAGTGAGAGAATAGAAGTGGGAAAGAGATAGAGAGAGTGAGAGGGAATAGTAGTGGGAAAGAGATAGAGAGAGTGAGAGGGAATGGAAGTGGGAAAGAGATAGAGAGAGTGAGAGGGAATAGTAGTGGGAAAGAGATAGAGAGAGTGAGAGGGAATGGAAGTGGGAAAGAGATAGAGAGAGAGTGAGGGAATAGAAGTGGGAAAGAGATAGAGAGAGTGAGAGAATAGAAGTGGGAAAGAGATAGAGAGAGTGAGAGGGAATGGAAGTGGGAAAGAGATAGAGAGAGAGTGAGGGAATAGAAGTGGGAAAGAGATAGAGAGAGTGAGAGGGAATAGAAGTGGGAAAGAGATAGAGAGAATGAGAGGGAATGGAAGTGGGAAAGAGATAGAGAGAGAGTGAGGGAATAGAAGTGGGAAAGAGATAGAGAGAGTGAGAGAATAGAAGTGGGAAAGAGATAGAGAGAATGAGAGGGAATGGAAGTGGGAAAGAGATAGAGAGAGAGTGAGGGAATAGAAGTGGGAAAGAGATAGAGAGAGTGAGAGAATAGAAGTGGGAAAGAGATAGAGAGAATGAGAGGGAATGGAAGTGGGAAAGAGATAGAGAGAGAGTGAGGGAATAGAAGTGGGAAAGAGATAGAGAGAGTGAGAGAATAGAAGTGGGAAAGAGATAGAGAGAATGAGAGGGAATGGAAGTGGGAAAGAGATAGAGAGAGAGTGAGGGAATAGAAGTGGGAAAGAGATAGAGAGAGTGAGAGAATAGAAGTGGGAAAGAGATAGAGAGAATGAGAGGGAATGGAAGTGGGAAAGAGATAGAGAGAGAGTGAGGGAATAGAAGTGGGAAAGAGATAGAGAGAGTGAGAGAATAGAAGTGGGAAAGAGATAGAGAGAATGAGAGGGAATGGAAGTGGGAAAGAGATAGAGAGAGAGTGAGGGAATAGAAGTGGGAAAGAGATAGAGAGAGTGAGAGAATAGAAGTGGGAAAGAGATAGAGAGAGTGAGAGAATAGAAGTGGGAAAGAGATAGAGAGAATGAGAGGGAATGGAAGTGGGAAAGAGATAAAGAGAGTGAGAGGGAATAGAAGTGGGAAAGAGATAGAGAGAGTGAGAGGGAATAGAAGTGGGAAAGAGATAGAGAGAGTGAGGGAATAGAAGTGGGAAAGAGATAGGGAGAGTGAGAGAATAGAAGTGGGAAAGAGATAGAGAGAGTGAGAGGTAATAGAAGTGGGAAAGAGATAGAGAGAGTGAGAGGGAATAGTAGTGGGAAAGAGATAGAGAGAGTGAGAGGGAATAGAAGTGGAAAAGAGATAGAGAGAGTGAGGGAATGTAAGTGGGAAAGAGATAGAGAGCGAGTGAGGGAATGGAAGTGGGAAAGAGATAGAGAGAGTGAGAGGGAATAGTAGTGGGAAAGAGATAGAGAGAGTGAGAGGGAATGGAAGTGGGAAAGAGATAGAGAGAGTGAGAGAATAGAAGTGGGAAAGAGATAGAGAGAGTGAGAGGGAATGGAAGTGGGAAAGAGATAGAGAGAGTGAGAGGGAATAGTAGTGGGAAAGAGATAGAGAGAGTGAGAGGGAATGGAAGTGGGAAAGAGATAGAGAGAGAGTGAGGGAATAGAAGTGGGAAAGAGATAGAGAGAGTGAGAGAATAGAAGTGGGAAAGAGATAGAGAGAGTGAGAGAATAGAAGTGGGAAAGAGATAGAGAGAGTGAGAGAATAGAAGTGGGAAAGAGATAGAGAGAGTGAGAGAATAGAAGTGGGAAAGAGATAGAGAGAGAGTGAGGGAATAGAAGTGGGAAAGAGATAGAGAGAGTGAGAGAATAGAAGTGGGAAAGAGATAGAGAGAGTGAGAGGTAATAGAAGTGGGAAAGAGATAGAGAGAGTGAGAGGGAATGGAAGTGGGAAAGAGATAGAGAGAGTGAGAGGGAATAGTAGTGGGAAAGAGATAGAGAGAGTGAGAGGGAATGGAAGTGGGAAAGAGATAGAGAGCGAGTGAGGGAATAGAAGTGGGAAAGAGATAGAGAGAGTGAGAGAATAGAAGTGGGAAAGAGATAGAGAGAGTGAGAGGGAATAGTAGTGGGAAAGAGATAGAGAGAGTGAGAGGGAATGGAAGTGGGAAAGAGATAGAGAGAGTGAGAGGGAATAGTAGTGGGAAAGAGATAGAGAGAGTGAGAGGGAATGGAAGTGGGAAAGAGATAGAGAGAGAGTGAGGGAATAGAAGTGGGAAAGAGATAGAGAGAGTGAGAGAATAGAAGTGGGAAAGAGATAGAGAGAGTGAGAGAATAGAAGTGGGAAAGAGATAGAGAGAGTGAGAGGTAATAGAAGTGGGAAAGAGATAGAGAGAGTGAGAGGGAATGGAAGTGGGAAAGAGATAGAGAGAGTGAGGGAATGGAAGTGGGAAAGAGATAGAGAGAGTGAGAAAATAGAAGTGGGAAAGAGATAGAGAGAATGAGAGGGAATGGAAGTGGGAAAGAGATAGAGAGAGAGTGAGGGAATAGAAGTGGGAAAGAGATAGAGAGAGTGAGAGAATAGAAGTGGGAAAGAGATATAGAGAGTGAGAGAATAGAAGTGGGAAAGAGATAGAGAGAATGAGAGGGAATGGAAGTGGGAAAGAGATAGAGAGAGAGTGAGGGAATAGAAGTGGGAAAGAGATAGAGAGAGTGAGAGAATAGAAGTGGGAAAGAGATAGAGAGAGTGAGAGAATAGAAGTGGGAAAGAGATAGAGAGAATGAGAGGGAATGGAAGTGGGAAAGAGATAGAGAGAGTGAGAGAATAGAAGTGGGAAAGAGATAGAGAGAATGAGAGGGAATGGAAGTGGGAAAGAGATAGAGAGAGAGTGAGGGAATAGAAGTGGGAAAGAGATAGAGAGAGTGAGGGAATAGAAGTGGGAAAGAGATAGAGAGAGTGAGAGGGAATGGAAGTGGGAAAGAGATAGAGAGAGTGAGAGAATAGAAGTGGGAAAGAGATAGAGAGAGTGAGAGAATAGAAGTGGGAAAGAGATAGAGAGAGTGAGAGGGAATAGAAGTGGGAAAGAGATAGAGAGAGTGAGAGAATAGAAGTGGGAAAGAGATAGAGAGAATGAGAGAATAGAAGTGGGAAAGAGATAGAGAGAGTGAGGGAATAGAAGTGGGAAAGAGATAGAGAGAGTGAGAGGGAATGGAAGTGGGAAAGAGATAGAGAGAGTGAGAGAATAGAAGTGGGAAAGAGATAGAGAGAGTGAGAGGGAATGGAAGTGGGAAAGAGATAGAGAGAGTGAGGGAATGGAAGTGGGAAAGAGATAGAGAGAGTGAGAGGGAATGGAAGTGGGAAAGAGATAGAGAGAGTGAGAGAATAGAAGTGGGAAAGAGATAGAGAGAATGAGAGGGAATGGAAGTGGGAAAGAGATAGAGAGAGTGAGAGGGAATAGAAGTGGGAAAGAGATAGAGAGAGTGAGAGGGAATAGAAGTGGGAAAGAGATAGAGAGAGTGAGGGAATGGAAGTGGGAAAGAGATAGAGAGAGTGAGAGAATAGAAGTGGGAAAGAGATAGAGAGAGTGAGAGAATAGAAGTGGGAAAGAGATAGAGAGAGTGAGAGAATAGAAGTGGGAAAGAGATAGAGAGAGTGAGAGAATAGAAGTGGGAAAGAGATAGAGAGAGTGAGAGAATAGAAGTGGGAAAGAGATAGAGAGAGTGAGATGGAATAGAAGTGGGAAAGAGATAGAGAGAGTGAGAGGGAATAGAAGTGGGAAAGAGATAGAGAGAGTGAG
The DNA here is from genome assembly GCA_964016885.1 of Eledone cirrhosa. Classification (NCBI taxonomy): domain Eukaryota; kingdom Metazoa; phylum Mollusca; class Cephalopoda; order Octopoda; family Eledonidae; genus Eledone; species Eledone cirrhosa. The sequence goes on along the minus strand of CAXHJY010000568.1, from coordinate 77,658 downwards.
AGGGAATAGAAGTGGGAAAGAGATAGAGAGAGTGAGGGAATAGTAGTGGGAAAGAGATAGAGAGAGTGAGAGGGAATGGAAGTGGGAAAGAGATAGAGAGAGTGAGAGGGAATGGAAGTGGGAAAGAGATAGAGAGAGTGAGGGAATAGAACTGGGAAAGAGATAGAGAGAGTGAGGGAATAGAAGTGGGAAAGAGATAGAGAGGAAGAATCGTCTCCAGTATTGGACTGGTCCATTTTTATTGACATTGAATGGATGAAAGACAAAGTTGACCCCGACGAGATTTCAATTCAGAGAGCAGAGAGCTGGAACAAATACTATAAAACATTTTATCCGATGTTCTAACTGCTCTGCCAATTCGCCGCCCTGCATGCAAGTTATATGCCTCGTGTACTCTCCCAGCCTCGTCTCTGGAGTGGATCGTCACTAATGCGATGTATGTACCAGGTATGTAGTGCTCTCTTTTTTCCAAACCACTCATCGCGATGTTTACCAGGGTTCCGCTGAGTCGGGATCCGGTCGGGAAGCCACTGGAGTACCTGTATATGGTGTTTCTATACAAGAACGTGTTGGTTGGACAGAATTTCATGAGAGAAGTGAAGCTTGATAGCGAAAAGTATGTCCTGCGTCTCAGTTCCTTTACCAGACAAACTCAACGTATGGCCTCTGCTGGTGTTATTGCTGATGTACACGGAACATATATCTAGACTGAACACACACTTGCTGGCTGCTATTATCTTGGAGGAGACTTTGAGAGCTCTATTAAGTTGCTAGCTGGTATTGGCCACTATTATCTTTGGCCCTTTACGTCCTGAGTTCAAATCCCGCCGAGGTTAACTTTGATTTTCATCCTTACGGGGTCATGAAATGAAGCACCAGTAATGCACTGGGGTCGATTTAATCGACCTTCCCCTCTCAGAAGTAATTATCTTTTAGGGGACTTTCTGGAAGAGCTCTATTAAGTTGCCGGTTGTGTTGTGTGCTGTTAAGGGTTTCAATAGCCTTGTCATGAGCTATTTTATTTTCTTGAAAATAAAATGACCCTTAATCCCAAAGATAGAAAACCGAAACATTATCCGCTGAAAGTTCCTTAAATCCTGAAGAAGGGACTTTTAGGTTCCAAAATATTGGACAGAAGAGAGAACAGCAACACCAAAAAAACAAAACAAAGATTACCAGCTAACTTACTTTTTCCTTACCTCATCTTACAGTCCATTTTGCATTGTTTAGCCTTCTACCTCTTTTCACGTTATATTCTATTTTCTGTAAGGGAATCTAGTCCTGGAGATGATCAAACATACTTCCAGTTCTGCTGTTCTTGTGAGTTTTTATTTGCCAGTAGAACCGCGGCATCGAGAAATGGTATGCTAGGAAGGTTCTGTATATATGTAGGCACTTGGTTACTCTTGGATCTCGAATAATCGTCCCTCCCTTATCAATTTTTTAGATTTTTTTCCACACACACCACCGCCCTTATTCCACCACCCCTCACCTTAAATTTTGCTAATCTATCTCCGGTGAAATTCTATTTTTATTTGGTTGCATTCCTGTGACAATTAATTTTCTTTATACATTAAAAAACATTATACATGACAAAAAAGTACATTACTAGAAATCTCATAAGTTATAAAATAAATAGGATGGGTCGGGGTCTCAATATGTAAACTAAATTACTCATTTTGGTTTTTCAAAAGTAAACGAAGACAACCTTGAAAAATTACAAATTTTCCAAACAACCCCACCCGATCCCCACCGCCGTCGACAAACCACAACAGCAACACAAACCTCCATCTCAATTTTACTTTTGAAAATCATAAGAACTGTGAAACCGGTAAAGTAAATAAATAAATATTCTTAAAAGACTCCAGTTGCATTTTCCATTTCTTTTCCTGCTTTTGTTGAAGCTAGGAGTGTGACGATGGTCACAACCTTAAAACTTAGTAGTGAAAGGCCTTCAAATGCTTTTCATAAACATCCCGTATATTATCCAATATACAATACGTACATTTATATGTGTATCCCGCTATGTAGGAGCACCTATACAAATTATATATAGAAAGAGAGAGAAGGAGAGAGAGTGAGAGAGAGAGGGAGAGAGGAGGAGAGAGAGGGGGAGAGAGAGAAAGAGAGAGGGAGAGATAGAGAGAGAGAGAGATAATGCAGTGACTGGACTGTAATATTGGATCAGCTCCAGCTGCTCTACACCCTTCACAACAACTGATTATCAACTCGCATTGAACTTAAACTTCACTTTGCTAAACGTACAGTTGTTTTCTTAATTTGTCTGGACTTATATATATATACTAGCTGAACTAGCCGGCGTTTCCCGGGTTACTGCTGTTATTATTCAGATTAGTAAACAATAAATATGAAGATATGTTTTTTTTCTCATAATTATTTCAAAATATCTATATTTTATTTTTAAAATATCAAAATTGTAATGATAATAGAATTTAGAAATGAAAATCTGTCAATCTTGAAGCACCTTAGGGTAAACAATATTCATTGAGTAATTTTTTATTGGTGCCCAAAGAATAAATTGTTGCTGCACACTCACACACATACTCTCTCACATACATATACTAAGACAGACACACACAGACATACATTCAAGCAGACACACGCATAGCTTTTCACCTCATTTTTTTGTCAATCGTCACATATGTATGTGTAAATGTGTGTGTATTTAATAATGTACATAATGTACATACACACTCACAGACACATACATATTCATATACAAAATGTGACGTCGTAATCGTTGTGTTGTTTACTATTGTTTTAATCCAAATGAAAATAAAATGTATTTTACTATAGTTGACTATAGAAAGATTATTTTAGATAAAACTAGCAGAATGGCCCGGCGTTGTTCGGGATTCTAAACATAGATTGGCATGTTTATCCCTCCTTTCTGAAACAGTTTCGTCGTATGTTCACCAATTGATGCAGAAGTCCTAATAAAAAGTGAAGATGAAATGTTATATTGTTTTAATCTAAAATAAAATAAAAATTAGATTTTGACACTCCCGGGGTCTAACACTATTACCTTGTAAAATTTGATTTGGTCAAGCCGTTTGAGAATGCATAGGAACAGACAGACAGAGAGGCAAAGAATGTTATATGGAGAGAGATATACATGTGTGTATGTATATGTGTGTGTGTTTATGTATGTATATATATGTGTATGTGTGTGGGGGGGTGCATGTGTGGGGGGGGGTGGCATGTGTGGGGGGGGGGGTATCCCGGTTCAATCGAGAGTAACCACTGTAATTAAGGTAATCAATACATAATATAGAAATGGCTTGTACAGGACTAGAACTGTTTCATTCGAAGGAAATCATTCCTGACTATTTCCTTCGAATGAAACAGTTTTATTCCTGTTGAAGCCATTACTATATATATATATATATATATATATATATATATATATATATATATATATATATATATATATATATATATATATATATATATATATATAAAAGAGATGTCAACATGAATGGACGTGATATTTCTATCTAAAGACATTTTTTCCAATTCCAACCCGCCCGTACCCTCAATCTATCTTATTTCTCACTATCTCTTCTGATGATGGATTAGCGTTCGAACCACGTTAAGACCCTCTTCCTGCTATATCAAGCGTTAACCTAATATATCCCTTCCATATACTGTACCGATTGTGTTGTTATTTCTGTTTACCTTTTACATACATATATATATATATATATATATATATACATCAAGTAAGTATGTTTTGAAACAGTGAGCAGGTTTGAAATTAGACAATATCTATCTTTCGCCGTATTTTTTACTAAAGGAATTTTAGCCTGATAATGGGTTTAAAACGAGTTTAAAACGCTAAGAATGTAGTTTCTAATTTGAATGGAAAGAGATGGGTGATGTGTTGGTGTAGTGGTAGCACAGTGGTCGCGATAACCAAAGATGTGGGTTCGACTCCCATGTACGTCAATACTCATCTTTTTCTATTTATCTGAGGGTTCTAAACCCCATTATCAGGCTAAAATTCCTTTAGTCAAAAATACGATGAAAGATATATATATATATGTATATATGTATAAATATATATATGTATATATATATGTGTGTGTATATATATAAAGAAAAAAATATGAAATCGAAAATGCAACTAGAGTCTTATTTTTTAAAAAATATATATATTTATTTGGTTTCTTTACCGGTTTCGCAGTTCTTCTGCTTTTCAAAAAACAACAGGGGAAATACCATTAGATATAATAATACCATTGAAAAAACATTCCAGAAAAATCATTTTTTAGACCAAGGCTACAGGACCCACGACACCCAGTGGCACAAACCGATTTTGAAAAACCGAAAATAATCAACCTTTCAAATACAAACCTCTCAGCCCAACAAGTAAAAATTCTCTCCAAAGGACTGAAATTCACACCAACACCACAATACTCTAACCCCGACGAGATAAATGACGATATCTCACACTTCTGTAGAAAATTACGTCTCACAGAGGAATTCTTTGACAAGGAGAATAACGACGAATCAATTGTACGGAATAAAAGCAGCTACAACCCAACAAAAGGTAGAAACAGAGTTCTGGGCAAATTTTGTGACCACATAGCTACATTCCCATACCATGAACTACCGCAACCTAAACCCAAACCCAACACGAGTCGAAGAGAATGGGAGATTATCCATGAACTAAAAAACAATACGGACATTATAATTAAGGAAGCGGACAAGGGAAGTACTGTTGTCATTATGGAGGCTGAAAAATATAAAAATTCTATGTTCTCTCTCTTACAAAATACTAATTACTATGAAAGAGTAAACAAACTACCAGCAATCAAAAACAATGACCAGATTAAACACACTGATTTATCGATACCAGGAAGACCTAACTAAAAAGGAACGCGATTATTTAACAAATTTTGAATACAAAACCAGCAACCTTTACGGACTTCCGAAGATCCACAAGTGTAAAATAATTAACGATGCCTGTAAACAATCCACCTCAGCCTGCGTGAACACACAATACCCCCACAGACCTTAAATTAAGACCAATTGTGGCGGGCCCACAATGTGAAACACACAGACTGAGCAACTTTATAGACATACTACTAAAACCAATTCTCAAACACATACCAAGCCTTGTAAGAGACGATCTGGACCTCTTAAACCACCTCCCCAAACATGTCAACATCGACACTATTATCGTGTCTTTCGATGTAGTGAATCTCTACACAACGATCCCACACCAATACGGACTAGAAGCAATAGGATTCTGGCTAGAGAAATATCCCAATGAGATACCTGACAGAATAGAAAAAAGCTTCATCACCGAGGAATTAAAATTCATCTTACAGAACAACTTTTTTTATTTCGATGGCAGTACTTACAAGCAAATATCGGGGACTGCGATGGGTACAAAAGCCGCTCCAACTTATGCCAACTTAGTCATGACATACTTAGAAGTCCAGATATATGAACAGTCCAAATCAAAATACGGATTGAACTTCCACAAATATTTATCAGAGAATTGCAAACGCTACTTGGATGATTTTCTCATTCTTTGGTTCCACACACTCGACCAACTGAAGGATTTCAAAAACTTAATAAACGGCATCAATAACTACATCCAATTCACAATGGAATACAGCCAAGATCAACTCCCATTTCTGGACATCTTAATCTTTAAAAAAGACACAAATATTGAAACTGACATACACTACAAACCAACAGATTCCAAACAATACCTGCTATTCACCTCGAACCATCCAAAGCACACGAAGACGAACATTTCTTTTAACCTAGCAAGAAGAATTTGCACAATTGTCTCCAATTATGAAACGCGAAATAAAAGACTTCAAGAATTAAAGGAAATTCTACTCGAAAGAGAGTACCCACTATTACTAATAAATAATGGAATAGAAAGGGCTAAAGCAATAGGCATTGATGAATTACGAAAACAGAAACAAATTCAAGATACATCCAATATTCTATCATATATCTCAACACACAACCCAAGAAATGCGGAAGCTTACAACACTATTCACAAGAACATCCCACTACTAAAACAAAACCCAAGAATAAAAAAAGCCCTTGAACACACAAAATAATCAAAAGCAAAAGACAACCGAAATCACTAAAAACATTACTCACCAATGCCAAATTACCTACCACAAACCCACAACCAAGTGTCAAAAAATGTGGTCGCTCTAATTGTGGAACCTGCACTCACCTTATTGAAGGCAACACGTATACATTTAAATCAGGACAAAATTTTACTGTAAAAAATCACTTCACTTGCTCATCAAAAAATCTACTTTATGCCATTAAATGTAAAGGATGCAATGAAGATTATATAGGACAAACTAAACTCACACTCAGAAACAGAATGACAGTTCATCGCCAACAATTACGAGGTCCAACCACGAGACAGATACAGATACCACTAAGCGCACATCTAGACATATGCGCAAGTAATAAGACACCCAAATTCCAAGTCTTCCCATTTTACCTTTGCGCTAACAATACAACAGAACAAATACGAATAAATAAGGAAAATATGTTTATTCAAAAATATAGACCAACATTAAATATGGTTTAATATACATTATGTCAACACCATAACATGCTAACCACCCAAACAGACACATACACACACACATAACAACTTCTACTTTAGAAAATAAAAACCCGAACTAAATAAACCTTAACATACGTTTGCACTGACAATACAACAGAACAAATACGAATAAGAAAGGAAAATATGTTCATTCAAAAATATTCCTACTAAAGGAATCATTTTCCTACACACACACATACACACACACAATATATATATATATATTCTCTTCATCTTAACATGCTAACGATACTCCCACACACATAACACCCATACACACATATAACAACCCCAACACCCACACACACAACTCCCTCCCCCATTTCTACTAATAGAATCACTTTCCTACACACATATATACACACACACAAAATATATATTCTCTCCATCTTAACATACTCCCACACACACACACATAACACCCATACACACAACTCCCTCCCCCATTTCTACTAATAGAATCATCTTCCAATACACACACAAGCACACAAATAAAAATACATATCTTTACTTTCTTTATTCAATAGAAAATCTGAATTCTGACACCCCAGCGAACTAACCATATTCACTGAACCAGAACAATTCTCCCATCCCATTTCTCTTGACCATTATCTTTTACTTATCATAAAATTCTCTAAAAAGGCTACAGAATGGATTTCCAAATAAGGGCGCGAAAATTTAATGAAAACTTGTTCACGTGACAGCCATAATTTCATTTATAACCAATCAAATTACGTTTATTAAAAAAAAGCCTTCTTGAGCCCCCTTTTTTTAAGTAAAAAGAAATTCAAACACTCATATATGAAAAAACAACCTGTGACAACCCCCCCCCCCTTGTTTGAAGAACTTTGTAACGCGAACTGGCGCGAAATTTATTATAATTATTGACCAACCAATCAAATTACTTCTCGAAAAACCTGGCATTTCGAGCCACTTTTTCCATATAAAACAAGTAACATTCAGAGACCAACCAGATGTGAGAAAAACCACAGACCCTCCATCTCAACTCTACTTTTGAAAAGCAGAAGAACTGCGAAACCGTTAAAGGAACCAAATAAATATATATATTTTTTTAAAAATAAGATACCAGTTGCATTTTCGATTTCATCTTTTTTTCTTTATACTTTCACTCGTGTAGGACACCTCAGTTATTTTTCATTTTGTAAAAAAAACTCACTTTCTAATGTATATATATATATGTGTGTATAGTAATAATAATAAAATTGAAGACTATAATCCAAAGAGGGCTCGATAAGGAAAATATATATCAAATATATAAGAACCGTATGACTTATTATCTTCGTTTTTTCGTTCATTGCCAGAGAACGTCTCTATGCACCACCTAAGAGAACATTAGTCTACGACCTCTTTTATACCATAAACGTGGTTCTGTCTTTGCGCGTAATTGTTTTTCACCGCTCCTATTAATGACGTATTATTCGTTTTTTCCCGTTCTTTGCCAGCGAACGTTACCACGAACCAAAGTATCGTCTTCCTGTCTTCCTCCGGTTGCAACGTTTTTTGAAATATCCAGTTCTGCGTTTACAGATTGACTTTGTTAGTTTCAGAAGATCCCGTTAAGGGTGAAAGCAGCGATTCTTTGCTTAAACTTTAATCTGTTATTTTAATAAATATATATATGTGTATATATATATGTGTGTATATATATATAAATATACATTGGTGTACCTCAAGCGACATGTAATTATAAAGTAGCTGTTGTTTTTGTGATGATCAAAGCTGTGTTTATGGCGGTTCGATATAGAACGGTCACGCGATCAGTCGCATATTTTGGCGTGGGAGACTATTTATTAAATTTAAGATGAATGCTATCTCCGACAGTAATGCCAAAACTACAGCTATGTTGAATAACTGGTTATTCTTCTAACTATATCTTCTGAAGACACCTTTTATTCGAATTCGTAGAGATATCCGACTAAATACATAATTCATTTTACAATGATTTGCTACAAAGAGCTTGGCTGAACACAACATCAACAACAAAATTAAGGAAGTATCGAAGACAAACAACAAGAAAGGTAAACAAACTTTATTCAGTTGAGGATGCAGGTAAAATACTCTGCAGAACTAACATCGAGGATATCACCCATGTCATCAGCAGCTGTCCAAAGATGTCATCGCGGTACTATCTACCTATGAGGCATGATGTATTGGCCAAAACACTGTACAATGCAGTCCGTAAAAAAGATAGCCCGATAATAAACACATTAAAAGCTACAGCAATGTGGAAGACATCCACGTACATAATATGAAAGAGTACTGGTGGAATGTTCCAGTAAAAACCATAGTAAAATGCAGGCATAACAGGCCAGATATTATGATATGGGACAGGGAGAAGAAAGCATGCACAGTAGTGGAAATTAGCTGCCCAGCAGATGCCAATATAATCTCAAAGATTAGCGAAAAGAAGAATATCTATGCAGAACTGATGAGAAATCTGCAGATACTCCACCCTGATTACACCTTCAGATTTATGCCTGTGATTATTGGAGCACTGGGGTATGTTAGTAACTGCCTCAATACAAATCTTGACAAGCTAGGCTTCACAGGAACAGAAAGAACACAACTAGTTAGGAAATTACAAGTACAATCCATTAATGGAACAGTAAAAATATGTAAAACATTCCAAAAATGTTGCATCTAATAATTGCATATACACATGTACAGATACAAAGCATATACACATGCACACATACAACTCAAAACATACACATCCACACATACAATAACATCCATATCTACACATGCATGCATACATAATCTACCTAGTTGATGTTGTGTAAATTCCAATGAGAGAGTCTTGTATCTATGTTAGACACCGACTCTCTCTCTATTGGCAAAAAATTTGTGAAATTATAAAACCAGAAGAACATACATACATACATGGTGGCTGCCAACTCGTTTTCGAGTACGGCCACTACTTTATATCCATGTAGGAGAACCCCTACCGATGCGCTGAACGAGTGTGACTTTTTACTCCAGCCAGCGTCTTGAAAACTCTGGTACAAACACTACACTTGTGACAATTATTGACACATAGTGCTGGACCCATGGTACCATGTGATGACAAGTGCAGAGAGATCTCCAGATATAAAGCAATGCCTGTGCCGTGAAGCTTTTATATTGAGCAAAGGCACTGCACAAAGCCAGTCCCACTCTCTTAACCAAGATGATATTTACCAAAAAGAAGAACAAGTCAACATCATTGGATACCATCAGGGTTGCAGGTGTTATATCAGAGTTTTCCTTCTCCTAGAATTCTGCCTTGACAAAGGCTAAGGGGTCATTCTCCCAGTGATTTTGGACGGCCATTGACTCTTAAGAGCTCCTTTGCCCTTTGACAAGTTTTGTTTTTAGTCCTGCAGGATTTCCAAAGTCACCCTCCTCACCAAGAAACCTTGGTGGGGTTGCCAGTTTAGTCGCCAACGACCCGACCATGATACATACATACATACATACATACATACATACATACATACATACATACATACATACATACATACATACATACATACATACATACATACATAAAAGTGGGGGAAAACAACAACCCAATCTAGCAACATTTTCATCAATGGTCTAACTGTTTCACCGATATCTGATGAGGACTGCCACAGATACCTGGGGATAGATGAGAACATATCCTATAATGGTATCTGTAATAAGGAACACGTAACCAGGGAATATTACACCCAATTAAGAAAGATTTGGTTATCGGAACTCTCTGCGCAAAACAAAACAGTGGCTCACAGTGTGTTTGCTGTGCCTGTCCTAACACCAACGTTTGGAATACTCAATTGGACGATAGATGAAATCCGAGCAGTTGATGTTAGAACTCGAAAAATACTTCCACATCAACAGTGACTTTACTTAAAACGTAAGCAGGGAGGCAGAGGCCTAACATCAGTCCAGACAGCATTTGAATGTCGCATCATATCCCTCCGACAACATCTACGAACCTCGAAGCGTAGGAGCCCGTCTCTCGAGCAAGTCTATCTGCATGAAACAGATAAGATCGTGAGAGTTGGGAAGGAACTCCTCGAGAGATATTCCCTGTGTGATAATCAAAAACTCACACCCAAGGAAGTCGCTCAGCAGTATCGCCGTGAATCCATGGATGAAAAACTGCATGCTTATCAGCAAAAAATCATGCATGGATATGTTGCCAGGAAGCTCAAGAGTGAAAGTAATATAGATAAGAAAAGTAGTCTATCTTGGACCAAAGTGGGAGCCAATATAGCGGTTGCTATATTGGCTCCCACTTTGAAGGATACGCTTTTTCAATCCAAGAACAGGAAATTAACACGAAATACCTGATTCACAAAAGATGTAGTGGCCAAAATACTGTACATTGCAATCCGTATAAAAGATAGCCCCAATAATAAACACATTAAAAGCTACAGCAAGACATCCGTATACATAATATGAAAGAATACTGGGGGAATGTTCCAGTAAAAACCCCAATAAAATGCAGGCATAACAGACTAAATATAATGATATGGGACAGGGAAAATAAGGCATGCACAGTAGTGGAAGTTAGCTGTCCAGCAGATGCCAATATAATATCAAAGATTAGCGAAAGGAGAATATCTATGCAGAACTAATGAGAAATCTGCAGATACTCCACCCTGACTATACTTTCAGATTTATACCTGTGATTATTGGGGCACTGGGGTATGTTAGTAACTGCCTCAATACAAATCTTGAGAAGCAAGGCTTCACAGAAAGAACACAACTAGTTAGGAAATTACAAATACAATCCATTAATGGAACAGTAAAAATATGTAAAACATTCCAAAAATGTTGCATCTAATAACTGCATATACACATGTACAGATACAAAGCATATACACATGCACACATACAACTCAAAACATACACATCCACACATACAATAACATCCATACCTGCACACACATACATGCACACATGCATACATATCTACCTAGTTTATGTTGTGTAAATTCCAATGAGAGTCTTGTGTCTATGTTAGAAACCGACTCTCTCTCTATTGGAAAAAATTTGTGAAATTATAAAACCAGAACATACATACACACACATACCAACATACATACACATACATACATGTGTGTGTGTGTGTGTGTGTGTGTGTGTGTGTGTGTGTGTGTGTGTGTGTGTGTGTGTGTGTGTGTGTGTGTGTGTGTGTGTGTGTGTGTGTGTGTGTGTGTGTGTGTGTGTGTGTGTGTGTGTGTGTGTCTGTCTGTGTGTGTGTGTGTGTGTGTGTGTGTACGTGTGCATGTGCGCATGTGCGTATGTGTGCGTATGTGTGCGTGCGTATGTATATTTGCATATAGCTGTTCAAAAATAGGCTTCTGGTTTTAATCGATGAATAGAATTTAAAACTTCTTCCAAGGTACGTAACTCCTGATGGCTAAATGGCTAAAAATAGTCAACGTTAGAGTTACTCCCCTTAATCAATTTATATAATAATTTTTATGATAAAATAGGCATGAAATCACGAGTGGTGGATATTACTATCATTACTACAGCGTGTGAGGGAGGTGGATTGTAAGTAATTGGTAGAGCGTCGGACAACATACTTTGCGATAAATAGTTATGTCCCTTTACATTGTGAGTTCAAATCCCGCCAAGGTTAGCTTAGCTTTTCATCCTTATAGGTCGATAAAATAATGTACTAGGGTCGATTTAATCGACTTTCCCCTAACCCAAAATTGTTGGCCTTGTGTCTAAATCAGTAACCATCGTTACCACAGCACGTGACATATTGTTTTCCTAACGGAATAATTAATACATGCTGGAGCACACATATCCGGCAAGCTTGGGACCAGACAGGTGCCGGAGTAGCTGTTTTCCGAACCAGTAAAGCTTAGTGTAAAGGTAAAGGATAAAGACCCCCTTCGGTCACCGATGACCATGGGGTTTACACCTAGAAAGATCTCCTCCGAAGCACATGTGTGGGTAAGGTTGTTTGTAGAAGACCAGCAGTCACTCATACATACCAGTTTCCCTTCTCCACACCATCGATGTTGTCCAAAGAAAAGGCTATGGCCGATACAGCTTGGCACCAGTGACGTCACAACTCATATCTACAGCTGAGTGAACTGGAGCAACGTGAAATAAAGTGTCTTGATCAAGAACACAACACACAGCATAACAAAATAATATATATACTGTACCGTATTCCTGATACGAATACAACTTACATAGACATAAATCAAGTTCGGGTTTACTGGACTTTTTACAACAAACTACTAATCGTTTAACATAGGTTTACTGTACAGTAAATTAGTAGAAAAGGTAAATAAAATAGTCCGACTTTTACCTGTGAAATATTACTTAAAGAATAAGTAACAAACAGAAATAATTCATTTACCTTTAATTTTCACTGTAAATCTATTTCTAAAGTGTTTAATTTAGATTAAAGTTGAGTATAGGTAATATTTGGTAAGTCATCATATGGGTTGTCTCATGGGACAGCTGTGTCGTCTTGTAGGACATCTTGGTGGTCTTGTGGGACATCTTCGTTGTTTTGTGGGACAAATGGGTTGTCTTGTGGGACATACCCATTCCAAAGATCCCCCTGATAGGAAATGCATAGTCTGCACATTAATGCCACAAACTAACTGCAAAACTAGGAACGTAGTATATAACATAAGATGTACTGAGGGACAGTGTAGGAATAAGAACACAACATACATAGGTGAAACATCCCATAGCATAGGTGAAAGGATAAGTGAACACTGGCGAGAACTCCAAGAGGGGAAAAACTCATCAGTACTCCACCAACATGCCACAATAGAACATAGGAGCACATTAGAGAACATAGAGATAAAAATTATATCCATACACAGAAAAAATGCAATGCTCAGACAAATCACAGAGGCAACAAACATGAGCGAACTCCAACCAAAATTAAACAGAAAACATGAGTGGAATAGCAACATCACAACTAGTAATTATGGACAAAATGAAGACATACAGACATACACACAAAAAAATCAGACACACACAGAGAGAACAGATAGAACAAACAACCAGCGAGTGACAAGTAAATAAACACATAAATAAACACACACACACACACACACACACACACACACACACACACACACACACACACACACACACACGGATGTAACGCATGCGCAAACTAATCACACAACACACAAAAACAAGATCGTTTTGGCTGCCGGCCTCTGCTTCTCTTACCAGCCAACCTTCCTTCCAGGCATAACCTACTCACACCACGAGTTGATCTTTTTATATGGCCGTATAGTTTGAGTACTCTTGACTTGACAATTGATGTAATTAGTCTAAGTCTGGTAATGTTGAGCAGCTCACTGATACAGATACGGTCGCTGAGCCGCTCACTGATACAGATACGGTCGCTGAGCCGCTCACTGATACAGATACGGTCGCTGAGCCGCTTGCCAGTCATAAGTAAAAACAGACTTGGGAACTACACGTTGTATAGATATCTTGAAGGGAGTTAAGCAGGAGGGGGGGGGGGTTGTACTATCAGCCCTTCTTTTCTGTATAGTTGAAATACATATATATAAATCTATATATACACATGTACATGTAAACATACACACACTCCCAGTTATATATACTGAGTGAGTGTGAAAGATCAAAGGTCGTTATTGAAACTCCTTGGATGTCTATACTTTTTATTGGAGCAGGTAAAACAGTATACTATACAGTATACTATACATTCACAATTATTTTTAAATTCTTTTATAATAGTCTGTATTTACATTTGGTATTACTGTATACTGCCTGTAATATGTATTGTATATATACACTATAATTAGTAAAAAAATATATACATTAATTTCTGCAGAAATTTGATTGCATTTTTTTGTTTTCACTTATGTATTTTTTGAAAATGTTATTTATTCATTATAAAAAATAAACGATAGCATTCTATAAGTGGGTGGGTCCCTTTATCTCCTGGCAATGAATATTTTAGACCCAGTTCGCCACTGCATACACACACACACGCACACACATACACACAAACACACACACACAAACAAACAAATAACCTGGAATCAAGGTACAAATTGTTGTCCTTGAATGCACGTAGTCTATGCAATAAGATTCATCTTTTTGACTCCTACGTCAAAAGTATCAACCCTGACTTAATTACAGTCACGGAAACTTGGGCACATTCCTTATTCTGTGATGGGGTTTTCAGCATAACTGGCTACAACCTGTTTCGTAAAGACCGCATTAATCGTGGTGGTGGTGGTGGTGTAATGGTCTACGTTCGGTCAAATCTGTCGGCAATTCCTTTTGCTGATTTGAACCAATCGCAGCAGGAAGTATTTTTCTGCGATATACGTATGACCATGTCAACACTGCTACTTGGAGTCGTTTACCGTCCCCCAAATTACCATCGGCACACTCAACTTTGTGATATCCTCAGAGCTACTCCCAGGAAAACAGCCACTTATGTTTTTATTGCAGGAGACTTCAATCACCCTGAGATTGACTGGGAGACCTTTCGTTGGCCGCCAAATGCAAATGACTTCCATGAGCTAGTGCTGCACTCGAATTGGTCCCAAGTAGTCACTTCCCCAACAAGAGGTGACAACACTTTGGACCAACTCTTCACCACTACTCCTGAAACGGTTATTAGTGTTACTGTTGAGGAACCTTTAAGTGACTGATCTTGCTATGATCATTGCCAATCTATCCCTCATAGGCAGTAACAAAAACCACAACCATCTCCAAATTGCTCACTTTGACTGTAATAAAGCACACTGGAACTGTTACTGCACCGAGTTGCAACGTCCAAACTGACTTGAGTTCTACGACTCTGGAGATGTCAACACTGTACTCCAGAACATCCTGAGCTCAATATGTACAGTATGTGCAGCATCGGTGCCACGTAAGCAGAAAAAACATACCAAAAGTGCAATTTGGGAGACTTCAGCAGTCCGTCTTGCCAGAAAAGAACGCCGTAATGCTGAACGTGAGTACAAACTGCATAAATCAGATATCAATAGGAAGAAACGAAATAAATCATCCAACCATCTCAAACAGGTGACAAAAAAGGTAGTGCTTCAATTTGAGCAGCGCATAGCAACCAGCCCTGACAGTAAGGTGTTCTGGAAGTATGTTCACTCAAAGCAGAGGCCTCACTCTCCAGTTGGTCCTCTTCGCAATCCCCACACAAGCCAGATTACAGACGACCCCAAGGAGTGCGCAGAGCTCATTGCTGAATGATATGCAGGCATTTTCACTATTGAAGACCAGAGTGTACCGTCTCCACCACCTATGACACCGCATTCTGTTACAACTATGGAATTTACACCTGCAATGCTGCGACGACACCTTAAGAATAAGCGCAACTATGCCTCTCCTGATCTTGGTGGTGTTACATACCTGCTTCTCAAACGTGGTGGGTACTTGCTTCTAAACCAGCTATCACGCTTCTTCCAATTCTGTCTGAACAACGGTGCTACTCCGGAGCAGTGGAAAACTGCCAGTGTCATTCCTCTGTTTAAAAAGGGTGACCGCACATCACCTGTGAACTACCGTCCAGTTAGTCTTACTAGCTGCATTGTCAAACTGATGGAATCCTGTGTCAGAGAAACACTTTGGAACTTCTGGAACTCTCACAGTCTTATCCGGCCCTCGCAATTTGGATTTATCCATAACTCCAGCTGCTGTGATCAGCTTATCGAGTTTCTTGAAGACATCACCACTGATGGCGGCTCATGGGTAGATGTTGTTTACCTTGACTTTGCTAAAGCTTTCAATTCTGTGTCACACATAAGGCTTATGCAAAACTCTCTGCAATGGGTGTGAAGGACGTTCTTTTTAAATGGTTGAAGTCCTTCATTCTCAGTCGAAGAGAGGTAGTCACGGTTCTAGGACAGCATTCCTCACCATATGAGATGTCATCTGGTGTACCACAGGGATCTATTCTTGGCCTCCTTTTGTTTGTGGAATATATTAATGACATAGATGCCAACTTAAAGAATGCCACAGTACTGAAATATGCAGATGACATCAAGCTATACCTTGAGATAAAAAGAACAGATCCTGAACACTATAGATCTTGCCTGCAATCTGACCTGGACACAATGCAACAATGGATCACTGACTGGCAACTCAAGCTAGTTGTGGACAAATGCACCACCATGCATTTTGGGAGTAAAAACCCAGCGTCCACATACTCCCTCCACAACACTAATATCAAGAAGTCTTCTTGTGAACGTGACCTGGGCATTACTGTCAGCAGCGATTTGCGTTGGACGAAGCACGTCTCTAAAATTGTCAAGAAGGCCGAGGGTGTCTTAGCATCACTCAGCAAGATCTTTGTCAGCCGCTCTCCAGCTATCTATTTAAAGCTGTACATAGCTATGGTGCAGCCACGCTTAGAATTTGCATCACCAGTCTCTAACCCCTATGTTTCTCAGAACATTGACCAGCTGGAAACTGTTCAGAGACGTGCAACCAAGCGAATAACCTCCATCAGGCATCTACCATATTCTGAACGCTTTGCTTCCCTGGGCATGGATACATTGAAGCTCCGACGTTTGGCAACTGACTTGGTAAACACCCACAAAATTATTAACCATCTTGCCAACAACAACCCTGAACACCTTTTTGATTTCCATGTGTCTAACACACGTGGGTATGCCCACAAAGTCATAAAACAGCACAGTTCCCATGACTTTCGGAAACATTTTTTCACGCTCAGAGTTGCTGAAGCATGGAACAAACTACCTGCATCAGTTGTTAGCTGTCGAGACACTGTATCCTTTAAAACCTCCATGGAACAAACTACCTGCATCAGTTGTTAGCTGTCGAGACACTGTATCCTTTAAAACCTCCATGGAACAAACTACCTGCATCAGTTGTTAGCTGTCGAGACACTGCATCCTTTAAAACCTCCATGGAACAAATTACCTGCATCAGTTGTTAGCTGTCGAGACACTGCACCCTTTAAAACCTCCATGCTTCCCGAGATTCGCCAACACTACACCTAATGTTCCCCCTCCATACACAGACACACATGTATATCATGACTCATACACTATTCACTTCCCTGACATTTGTATATTATTCTATGTACTATACATGTAATTTTGACGAGTTGTAGTGCACCTGAGCACTTTACACAATAATTCCATTATTATTATTATTATCTCGCATTCAATCACCCGAGTCTATCTTTAAGAATATTCAGATAAACGAGAAAGATAAAAGGGAGACAACTCTTATAGTCTAGTCTGATTTAATGTTGCGGTTAGAATGTCTGAGAATCACTGGACAGATTTGTAGCTCAGAGATCAGAGAGTCACTCGAAGTAGAGCCGTTACTTCTCAGGGTACAACGCGCCACCGGGAATCAAACTCACGTCCTTGCGATTGTGAACCGAATACCCTAATGGCTATAGAACAGATTTACTAAAGTGGCGATCCTCCCGTGTATTGAAAGCTCTTTCAGGAATCCTCTTGTGAACGCACAAAAGATTTTCTAAATCTATGAAATTGATGTACAGTGGAACATTCTACTTACCTCTTGACATCCTGTACCCCACGAAACCGAGTGCAGACGCGTGGCCTAGTGGTAAGGGTGTTGGACTTACAATTATAATGTCGTGGGTTCGATTCCTGGACTGGGTTGTGTGTTGTGTCCTAGAGCAAAACACTTCATTTTATATTACTCTAGTATACTCAGCTGAAAATGAGTCCCACCAATAGCTGGGGATTTAACCCTGTGATGGACTGACATCCTGTCCGGGTGGAGTCTTATACTCTCAGTCGCTTCACGCCACAAAACCGGGTTAAGCACTGGTCTGACGAACCTCCTGGCTTGAGACAGACTTTAAAACATAAAACCACATTAGCAAGATACTCTTAAAAAGTATGAAACCACACTATGATTGCATCACGTTAAAATTTAAGGTCTTTACTTTAGTTTACTGCAAATTTTCACACAATCTATCCCCTAGTCACGATACAGTAAACCCTTTGAACTAAATTAACAAACACATTTTTAGATATTTTTCACTTCATAATTACAAGGTGCTAAGAGATTAATACTGCTAACTTTTACAACATGACCACTCGTAAAGATACTATAAACATTTGAATTAACAAACCAATATTTAGATATCTTCAACTAAATCATTACAGGATGTTAAGAGTTTCCGAACGGTCTTTGGAGTAACGTTACTCGATAAAGTTCGTAGCTCAGAGAGCAGAGTGTCACTCCATGTAGAGCCGCTACTTCTCCGAATTGAGCATGGAGTTAGAATGTTTCAGGAAAGAATAACTGGACAGATTTTACGGGCAAAACCAGCCAGCAGGATACCCAAGGGTAGGCCCCGAGCAAGATGGTTATATAACATACATGAGCTTGGCTGGTCACGCTTGGAGATACAGCGGGATCGGTTGAAGACTGTTGCTTCTGACAGAACCCGCTGGAATGAGTGTTTGAGGACTGTGCCCCCACGACCCTCTCAGGAATAAGTGGGAGAAGAAAAAGAAAAGTTAAGTTTTATTATGTCCCTTAGTGCAAAGATTTTAACTTCCTTTACTGAATCTCACTTGCACTTCCCTCAGCTTGTTTTTATCTGCTGCAGGTCGGGCTGAGGAGGCCAAACTCTTCAAATACCGGTCGCTCTCCGACAGGTTTGCGGTCGTTCCTACTCACCACCATAGGCGCTGAGCTGGCCAGCCGCAGGTGTGAGCCTCGCGAGCTGGAATGGCTTTTCCAGCGCGTCTCCCTTGCCGTCCTCCGGGGAACGCCTTCTCCATTCTGTCCGCCGGGGCAGTGGGGAGGCCACCAATATGATTGACTGACTTGTCATTTCATCGGTCAGATGTTCTAATGATTCTATGTTACTCAACACTAGGGTTCTAAACAACTCTCTAATATACATTATATGTCGGTCAGTTACTTTTCGCTTTCGCATTCCTCCATTATAAATGTGCCCTTTCACAGTAACACATTTAATAGTTGAAATTAATGCATGCAGTATTTCACAGCTTTAGCATCACTCCTTCATAGTGAGCCTATGAAGTATTCAGCCGACTCTCGTACTTAATCAGTGATTCTGCCCTCCCTCACCTTCAACAATTTATATACACTGGAATCACATCTGACACTGTAAATTAATTCCCAACCCTCAAACCTATCCAAGAACCACGTATGTTCAATGTATCAGTGTTTATTTATGTTCAGCGGTGTTTTGTAAAAGGCGTAACGTTGGATTCTCTGAAGGTGAAGAAAACCCAGGGAAAGAATTGTAACCTTAGGCGCTGGAGTTTTCTCCCTTATATGAAGTAATACGTTTTCATGTGGAACAGAACGTTAAATGTTCAGCGCTTAGGGTAGGGTGGAGGAAGGGAAAGGAGGAGAGAGGGAGAGAGAGACTCTAATTATATTTTGTCTATTTGTATATGTGTGTAGATATTATATATTCAGTCTATTTACACATATACATATATATATATGTATATATATGTATGTGTGTGTGTATGTGTGTGTGAATGTATTAAGTAACTTATTCAACTGTGGCCACTTTCGTCAATGGAAAACCATTTTTATTCTTATATATATATTGGTGGTTGTGATCATGATTTCGATATATATATATATATATATATATATATATATATATATATATATATATATATGTATATGTATTTATATATATAATTGTTTCTACTTTAGGCACAAGGCCAGCAATTACCCAGTACATTACTGGTACTTTATTTTATATATATATTATATATATATATATATATAATATATAACAGTAGAACTTGGAATTCTGCAATTGTGCCGGAATGTAGATTCGAATTATGGACCGGGTCATACGTTATGTCCTGACAATATAGTTATACAGTAGTCTACCTGGGAGTTGCGACCGATGGATAGTATATAGCAATTCGGAAAAGTCACACCACCACGAGATATAAACATATGTTTCCATTGTACAATTTGACAACAGTCGTTCCATATATATATCAATCACAACATGATGAAAGAACCACCACAGTTGGACTGTCTGGAAGCTACAACAATGATATCTCACATCACACCACACTACATCACAACACACTACACTATACCACACTACACCACACTACACTACACTACATCACAACACACTTCACTATACTACACCACACTATACGACATCACACCACACCACACTACATCACAACACACTACACTATACGACATCACAACACACTACACTATACCACACTACACCACACCACACTACACTACACTACACTACACCACACTATACGACATCACACCACACCACACTACACTAAACCACATTACACCACACCACACTATAACACACTATACCACATTACACTATACCACATCACACTACACTATACCACACTACACCACACCACACCACACTACACCACACCACACTATATCACATCACACTACACTATACCACACCGCACTATATCACATCACACGACACTATACCATACTACACTATACCACACTACACTATACCACATCACACTATACTATACTACATCACACTACACCACACCACACTTCACCACACCACACTACACCACACCTCATTACACTATACCACACTACACTATACCACATCACACTACACTATACTACATCACACTACACCACACCACGCCACACTACACTACACCACTCTACACTATACTACATCACACTACACTACACTACATCACACTACACCACACTACACTATACCACATCACACTACACTACATCACACTACACCACACCACACTACACTACATCGCACTACACCACACCACATACACTATACCACACTACACTACACCACACTACACTACACCACACTACACTATACCATATCACACTACACTATACTACATCACACTACAACACACTACACCACACTACACTACACCACACCAGACTACACTACACCACACTACACTATACCACACCACACCACACTACACAACACCACACTACACTATGCCACATCACACTACACTATACTACATCACACTACACCACACCACACCTCACTACACTACACTACACTACACCACACTACACTATACCACACCCACACTACATCACACCACACTACACTATACCACACTACACTATACCACACTACACTATACCACACCACACCACACTACATCACACCACACTATACTATACCACACTACACTACACCACACTACACTATACCACATCACACTACACTACACTACATCACATTACATCACACTACATCACACCACACTACACTACACCACACAACACTATACCACACCACACCACACTACATCACACCACACTACACTATACCACACTACACTATACCACACTACACTATACCACACTACACTATACCACACCACACCACACTACACAACACCACACTACACTATACCACATCACACTGCACTATACTACATCACACTACACTACACTACATCACACTAAACCGCACCACACAACACTACACTACACCACACTACACTACACTACACCACACCACACTGCACAACACCACACTACACTATGCTACATCACACTACACTATACTACATCACACTACACTACACTACATCACACCACACTACACAATACCACACCACACCACACTACACAACACCACACTACACTATGCCACATCACACTACACTACACTACATCACACTACACCACACCACACCACACCACACTACACTACACCACACTACACTATACCACACCACACCACACTACATCACACCACACTACACTATACCACACTACACTACACCACACTACACTATACCACACCACACCACACTACATCACACCACACTACACTATACCACACTACACTACACCACACTACACTATACCACATCACACTACACTACACTATATCACACTATATCACACTACATCACACCACACTACACTACACCACACAACGCTATACCACACCACACTACATCACACCACACTACACTATACCACACTACACTATACCACACTACACTATACCACACCACACCACACTACACAACACCACACTACACTATACCACATCACACTATACCACACCACACCACACTACACTACACCACACTACACTATACCACATCACACTACACTACACTATATCACACTACATCACACTACATCACACCACACTACACTACACCACACAACGCTATACCACACCACACTACATCACACCACACTACACTATACCACACTACACTATACCACACTACACTATACCACACCACACCACACTACACTACACCACACTACACTATACCAAACTACACTATACCACACTACACTATACCACACCACACCACACTACACAACACCACACTACACTATACCACATCACACTACACTATACTACATCACACTACACTACACTACATCACACTAAACCGCACCACACCACACTACACCACACCACACTACACAACACCACACTACACTATGCCACATCACACTACACTATACTACATCACACTACACTACACTACACTACATCACACTACACCACACCACACTACACTATACCACACCACACCACACTACACAACACCACACTACACTATGCCACATCACACTACACTACAGTACATCACACTACACCACACCACACCACACTACACTACACCACACTACACTATACCACACCACACCACACTACATCACACCACACTACACTATACCACACTACACTACACCACACTACACTATCCCACACCACACCACACTACATCACACCACACTACACTACACCACACTACACTATACTACATCACACTACAACACACTACACCACACTACATTACACTACATCACACTACATCACACTACACTACACCACACAACACTATACCACACCACACCACACTACATCACACCACACTACACTATACCACACTACACTATACCACACTACACTATACCACACCACACTACACAACACCACACTACACTATACCACATCACACTACACTATACTACATCACACTACACTACACTACATCACACTAAACCGCACCACACCACACTACACTACACCACACTACACTACACCACACCACACCACACCACACTGTACAACACCACACTACACTATGCCACATCACACTAGACTATACTACATCACACTACACTACACTACATCACACTACACCACACCACACCACACTACACTACACCACTCTTCACTATACCAGACCACACTACATCACACCACACTACACTATACCACACTACACTACACCACAATACACCACACCACACCACACTACGCTACACGACACTACACTACACCACACCACACCACACCACACTACACCACACTACACTATACCACACCACACCACACTACACTATACCACACCACACCACACTACATCACACCACACTAAACTATACCACACCACACCACACTACACAACACCACACTACACTATACCACATCACACTACACTATACTACATCACACTACACTACACTACATCACACTACACCACACCACACCACACTACACCACACTACACTATACCACACCACACCACACTACACAACACCCCACTACACTATACCACACTACACTATACCACACTACACTATACCACACCACACCACACTACATCACACCACACTACACTATACCACACCATACCACACTACACAACACCACACTACACTATACCACATCACACTATACTATACTACATCACACTACACCACACCACACCTCACTACACTACACTACACCACACTACACTATACCACACCACACCACACTACATCACACCACACTACACTACACCACACTACACTACACCACACTACACTATACCACACCACACCACACTACATCACACCACACTACACTATACCACACTACACTACACCACACTACACTATACCACATCACACTACACTACACTACATCACACTACATCACACTACATCACACCACACTACACTACACCACACTACACTATACCACACTACACTATACCACAATACACTATACCACACCACACTACACAACACCACACTACACTATACCACATCACACTACACTATACTACATCACACTACACTACACTACATCACACTAAACCACACCACACCACACTACACTACACCACACTACACTATACCACACCACACCACACTACACAACACCACACTACACTATGCCACATCACACTACACTATACTACATCACACTACACTACACTACATCACACTACTCCACACCACACCACACTACTCTACACCACTCTTCACTATACCACACCACACCACACTACATCACACCACACTACACTATACCACACTACACTAAACCACACTACACTATACCACACCAAACCACACTACACAACACCACACTGCACTATATCACATCACACTACACTATACTACATCACACTACACTACAATACACTACATCACAATACACCACACCACACCACACTTCGCTACACGACACTACACTACACCACACCACACCACACTACACCACACTACACTATACCACACCACACCACACTACACTATACCACACCACACTACATCACACCACACTACACTATACCACACCACACCACACTACACAACACCACACTACACTATACCACATCACACTACACTATACTACATCACACTACACTACACTACATCACACTACACCACACCACACCACACTACACTACACCACACTACACTATACCACACCACACCACACTACATCACACCACACTACACTATACCACACTACACTACATCACACTACACTATACTACCTCACACTACACTACACTACATCACACTACACCACACCACACCACACTACACTACACCACACTACACTATACCACACCACACCACACTATATCAGACCACACTACACTAAACCACACTACACTACACCACACTACATCACACCACACTACACTATACTACATCACACTACACTACACTACATCACACTATACCACACCACACTACACTACACCACACTACACTATACCACACTACACCACACTACATCATACCACACTACACTATACCACACTACACTACATCACACTTCATGATACCACATCACACTACACTATATCACACTACACCACACCATACTACACTACATCACACTACACCACACCACACTACACTACACTACACCACACTACACTATACCACACCACACCACACTACATCACACCACACTACACTATACCACACTACACTACATCACACTACACTATACTACATCACACTACACTATACTACATCACACTACACCACACCACACTACACTACACCACACCACACTATACCACACCACACTACATCACACCACACTACACTATACCACACTACACTATACCACACTACACTATACCACATCACACTACACTACACTACATCACACTACACCACACCACACCACACTACACTACACCACACTACACCACACTACACTATACCAAACCACACCACATTACATCACACCACACTACACTATACCACACTACACTACACCACACTACACTATACCACACCACACCACACTACATCACACCACACTACACTATACCACACTACACAACACCACACTACACTATACCACATCACACTATACTATACTACATCACACTACACCACACCACACCTCACTACACTACACTACACCACACTACACTATACCACACCACACCACACTACATCACACCACACTACACTACACCACACTACACTACACCACACTACACTATACCACACCACACCACACTACATCACACCACACTACACTATACCACACTACACTACACCACACTACACTATACCACATCACACTACACTATACTACATCACACTACACTACACTACATCACACTAAACCGCACCACACCACACTACACTACACCACACTACACTACACCACACCACACCACACCACACTGTACAACACCACACTACACTATGCCACATCACACTAGACTATACTACATCACACTACACTACACTACATCACACTACACCACACCACACCACACTACACTACACCACTCTTCACTATACCAGACCACACTACATCACACCACACTACACTATACCACACTACACTACACCACAATACACCACACCACACCACACTACGCTACACGACACTACACTACACCACACCACACCACACCACACTACACCACACTACACTATACCACACCACACCACACTACACTATACCACACCACACCACACTACATCACACCACACTAAACTATACCACACCACACCACACTACACAACACCACACTACACTATACCACATCACACTACACTATACTACATCACACTACACTACACTACATCACACTACACCACACCACACCACACTACACCACACTACACTATACCACACCACACCACACTACACAACACCCCACTACACTATACCACACTACACTATACCACACTACACTATACCACACCACACCACACTACATCACACCACACTACACTATACCACACCATACCACACTACACAACACCACACTACACTATACCACATCACACTATACTATACTACATCACACTACACCACACCACACCTCACTACACTACACTACACCACACTACACTATACCACACCACACCACACTACATCACACCACACTACACTACACCACACTACACTACACCACACTACACTATACCACACCACACCACACTACATCACACTACACTACACTATACCACACTACACTACACCACACTACACTATACCACATCACACTACACTACACTACATCACACTACATCACACTACATCACACCACACTACACTACACCACACTACACTATACCACACTACACTATACCACAATACACTATACCACACCACACTACACAACACCACACTACACTATACCACATCACACTACACTATACTACATCACACTACACTACACTACATCACACTAAACCACACCACACCACACTACACTACACCACACTACACTATACCACACCACACCACACTACACAACACCACACTACACTATGCCACATCACACTACACTATACTACATCACACTACACTACACTACATCACACTACTCCACACCACACCACACTACTCTACACCACTCTTCACTATACCACACCACACCACACTACATCACACCACACTACACTATACCACACTACACTAAACCACACTACACTATACCACACCACACCACACTACACAACACCACACTGCACTATATCACATCACACTACACTATACTACATCACACTACACTACAATACACTACATCACAATACACCACACCACACCACACTTCGCTACACGACACTACACTACACCACACCACACCACACTACACCACACTACACTATGCCACACCACACCACACTACGCTATACCACACCACACTACATCACACCACACTACACTATACCACACCACACTACACAACACCACACTACACTATGCCACATCACACTACACTATACTACATCACACTACACTACACTACATCACACTACACCAAACCACACCACACTACACTACACCACACTACACTATACCACACCACACCACACTACATCACACCACACTACACTATACCACACCACACTACACAACACCACACTACACTATGCCACATCACACTACACTATACTACCTCACACTACACTACACTACATCACACTACACCACACCACACCACACTACACTACACCACACTACACTATACCACACCACACCACACTATATCAGACCACACTACACTAAACCACACTACACTACACCACACTACATCACACCACACTACACTATACTACATCACACTACACTACACTACATCACACTATACCACACCACACCACACTACACTACACCACACTACACTATACCACACTACACCACACTACATCATACCTCACTACACTATACCACACTACACTACATCACACTTCATGATACCGCATTACACTACACTATATCACACTACACCACACCATACTACACTACATCACACTACACCACACCACACTACACTACACTACACCACACTACACTATACCACACCACACCACACTACATCACACCACACTACACTATACCACACTACACTACATCACAGTACACTATACTACATCACACTACACTATACTACATCACACTACACCACACCACACTACACTACACCACACCACACTATACCACACCACACTACATCACACCACACTACACTATACCACACTACACTATACCACACTACACTATACCACATCACACTACACTACACTACATCACACTACACCACACCACACCACACTACACTACACCACACTACACCACACTACACTATACCAAACCACACCACATTACATCACACCACACTACACTATACCACACTACACTACACCACACTACACTATACCACACCACACCACACTACATCACACCACACTACACTATACCACATCACACTATACTATACTACATCACACTACACCACACCACACCTCACTACACTACACTACACCACACTACACTATACCACACCACACCACACTACATCACACCACACTACACTACACCACACTACACTACACCACACTACACTATACCACACCACACCACACTACATCACACCACACTACACTATACCACACTACACTACACCACACTACACTATACCACATCACACTACACTATGCTACATCACACTACATCACACTACATCACACCACACTACACTACACCACACTACACTATACCACACTACACTATACCACAATACACTATACCACACCACACTACACAACACCACGCTACACTATACCACATCACACTACACTATACTACATCACACTACACTACACTACATCACACTAAACCACACCACACCACACTACACTACACCACACTACACTATACCACACCACACCACACTACACAACACCACACTACACTATGCCACATCACACTACACTATACTACATCACACTACACTACACTACATCACACAACTCCAAACCACACCACACTACACTACACCACTCTTCACTATACCACACCACACCACACTACATCACACCACACTACACTATACCACACTACACTAAACCACACTACACTATACCACACCACACCACACTACACAACACCACACTGCACTATATCACATCACACTACACTATACTACATCACACTACACTACACTACACTATATCACAATACACCACACCACACCACACTTCGCTACACGACACTACACTACACCACACCACACCACACTACACCACACTACACTATACCACACCACACCACACTACACTATACCACACCACACTACATCACACCACACTACACTATACCACACCACACCACACTACACAACACCACACTACACTATACCACATCACACTACACTATACTACATCACACTACACTACATCACACTACACCACACCACACCACACTACACTACACCACACTACACTATACCACACCACACCACACTACATCACACCACACTACACTATACCACACTACACTACATCACACTACACTATACTACCTCACACTACACTACACTACATCACACTACACCACACCACACTACACTACACCACACCACACTATACCACACCACACTACATCACACCACACTACACTATACCACACTACACAACACCACACTACACTATACCACATCACACTACACTACACTACAACACACTACACCACACCACACCACACTACACTACACCACACTACACTATACCACACCACACCACACTATATCAGACCACACTACACTAAACCACACTACACTACACCACACTACATTACACCACACTACACTATACTACATCACACTACACTACACTACATCACACTACACCACACCACACCACACTACACTACACCACACTACACTATACCACACTACACCACACTACATCATACCACACTACACTATACCACACTACACTACATCACACTACATGATACCACATCACACTACACTATATCACACTACACCACACCATACTACACTACATCATACTACACCACACCACACTACACTACACTACACCACACTACACTATACCACACCACACCACACTACATCACACCACACTACACTATACCACACTACACTACATCACACTACACTATACTACATCACACTACACTATACTACATCACACTACACCACACCACACTACACTACACCACACCACACTATACCACACCACACTACATCACACCACACTACACTATACCACACTACACTATACCACACTACACTATACCACATCACACTACACTACACTACATCACACTACACCACACCACACCACACTACACTACACAACACTACACCACACTATACTATACCAAACCACACCACACTACATCACACCACACTACACTATACCACACTACTCTACACCACACTACACTATACGACACCACACCACACTACATCACACCACACTACACTATACCACACTACACTACACCACACTACACTATACCACATCACACTACACTACACTACATCACACTACATCACACTACATCACACCACACTACACTACACCACACTACACTATACCACACTACACTATACCACAATACACTATACCACACCACACTACACAACACCACACTACACTATGCCACATCACACTACACTATACTACATCACACTACACTACACTACATCACACTACTCCACACCACACCACACTACACTACACCACTCTTCACTATACCACACCACACCACACTACATCACACCACACTACACTATACCACACTACACTAAACCACACTACACTATACCACACCACACCACACTACACTATATCACATCACACTACACTATACTACATCACACTACACTACACTACATCACAATACACCACACCACACCACACTACGCTACACGACACTACACTATACCACACCACACCACACTACACTATACCACACCACACTACATCACACCACACTACACTATACCACACCACACCACACTACACAACACCACACTACATTATACCACATCACACTACACTATACTACATCACACTACACTACACTACATCACACTACACCACACCACACCACACTACACTACACCACACTACACTATACCACACCACACCACACTACATCACACCACACTACACTATACCACACTACACTACATCACACTACACTATACTACATCACGCTACACTATACTACATCACACTACACCACACCACACTACACTACACCACACCACACTATACCACACCACACCACACTACATCACACCACACTACACTATACCACACTACACTACACCACACTACACTATACCACATCACACTACACTACACTACATCACACTACACCACACCACACCACACTACACTACACCACACTACACTATACCACACCACACCACACTATATCAGACCACACTACACTATACCACACTACACTACACCACACTACATCACACCACACTACACTATACTACATCACACTACACTACACTACATCACACTACACCACACCACACGACACTACACTACACCACACTACACTATACCACACGACACCACACTACATCATACCACACTACACTATACCACACTACACTACATCACACTACACGATACCACATCACACTACACTACATCACACTACACCACACTACACTACATCACACTACACCACACTACACTACACTACACTACACTACACCACACTACACTACACCACACTACACTATACCTTATCACACTACACTATACTACATCACACTACACCACACTACACCACCCTACACTACACCACACCACACTACACTACACCACACTACACTATACCACACCACACTACACAACACCACACTACACTATACCACATCACACTACACTATACTACATCACACTACACCACACCACACTACACTACACTACACCACACTACACTATACCACACCACACCACACTACATCACACCACACTACACTATACCACACTACACTACACCACACTATACTATACCACACCACACTACATCACACCACACTACACTATACCACACTACACTACACCACACTACACTAAACCACACCACACCACACTACACAACACCACACTACACTATACCACATCACACTACACTATACTACATCACACTACACTACACTACATCACACTACACCACACCACACCACACTACACTACACCACACTACACTATACAATACCACACCACACTACACAACACCACACTACACTATACCACACCACACCACACTACACAACACCACACTACACTATACCACATCCAACTACACTATAATACATCACACTACACTACACTACATCACACTACACCACACCACACTACACTACACGACACTACACTACACCACACCACACCACACTACACCACACTACACTATACCACACCACACCACACTACACAACACCACACTACACTATACCACATCACACTACACTATACTACATCAAACTACACTACACTACATCACACTACACCACACCACACTACACTACACCACACTACACTATACCACACCACACCACACTACACAACACCACACTACACTATACCACATCACACTACACTATACTACATCACACTACACTACACTACATCACACTACACCACACCACACCACACTACACTACACCACACTACACTATACCACACCACACCACACTACATCACACCACACTACACTATACCACACTACACTACATCACACTACACTATACTACATCACACTACACTACACTACATCACAATACACCACACCACACCACACTACGCTACACGACACTACACTATACCACACCACACCACACTACACTATACCACACCACACTACATCACACCACACTACACTATACCACACCACACCACACTACACAACACCACACTACATTATACCACATCACACTACACTATACTACATCACACTACACTACACTACATCACACTACACCACACCACACCACACTACACTACACCACACTACACTATACCACACCACACCACACTACATCACACCACACTACACTATACCACACTACACTACATCACACTACACTATACTACATCACGCTACACTATACTACATCACACTACACCACACCACACTACACTACACCACACCACACTATACCACACCACACCACACTACATCACACCACACTACACTATACCACACTACACTACACCACACTACACTATACCACATCACACTACACTACACTACATCACACTACACCACACCACACCACACTACACTACACCACACTACACTATACCACACCACACCACACTATATCAGACCACACTACACTATACCACACTACACTACACCACACTACATCACACCACACTACACTATACTACATCACACTACACTACACTACATCACACTACACCACACCACACGACACTACACTACACCACACTACACTATACCACACGACACCACACTACATCATACCACACTACACTATACCACACTACACTACATCACACTACACGATACCACATCACACTACACTACATCACACTACACCACACTACACTACACTACATCACACTACACCACACTACACTACACTACACTACACCACACTACACTACACCACACTACACTATACCTTATCACACTACACTATACTACATCACACTACACCACACTACACCACCCTACACTACACCACACCACACTACACTACACCACACTACACTATACCACACCACACTACACAACACCACACTACACTATACCACATCACACTACACTATACTACATCACACTACACCACACCACACTACACTACACTACACCACACTACACTATACCACACCACACCACACTACATCACACCACACTACACTATACCACACTACACTACACCACACTATACTATACCACACCACACTACATCACACCACACTACACTATACCACACTACACTACACCACACTACACTAAACCACACCACACCACACTACACAACACCACACTACACTATACCACATCACACTACACTATACTACATCACACTACACTACACTACATCACACTACACCACACCACACCACACTACACTACACCACACTACACTATACAATACCACACCACACTACACAACACCACACTACACTATACCACACCACACCACACTACACAACACCACACTACACTATACCACATCCAACTACACTATAATACATCACACTACACTACACTACATCACACTACACCACACCACACTACACTACACGACACTACACTACACCACACCACACCACACTACACCACACTACACTATACCACACCACACCACACTACACAACACCACACTACACTATACCACATCACACTACACTATACTACATCAAACTACACTACACTACATCACACTACACCACACCACACTACACTACACCACACTACACTATACCACACCACACCACACTACACAACACCACACTACACTATACCACATCACACTACACTATACTACATCACACTACACTACACTACATCACACTACACCACACCACACCACACTACACTACACCACACTACACTATACCACACCACATCACACTACATCACACCACACTACACTATACCACACTACACTACATCACACTACACTATACTACATCACACTACACTACACTACATCACACTACACCACACCACACTACACTACACCACACTACACTATACCACACCACACTACATCACACCACACTACACTACATCACACTACACTATAATACATCACACTACACTACACTACATCACATTACACCACACCACACTACACTACATCACACTACACCACACCACACCACACTACACCACACTACACTATACCACACCACACCACACTACACAACACCACACTACACTATACCACATCACACTACACTATACTACATCAAACTACACTACACTACATCACCCTACACCACACCACACTACACTACACCACACTACACTATACCACACCACACCACACTACACTATACCACACCACACCACACTACATCACACCACACTACACTATACCACACCACACCACACTACACAACACCACACTACACTATACCACATCACACTACACTATACTACATCACACTACACTACACTACATCACACCACACCACACCACACTACACTACACCACACTACACTATACCACACCACACCACACTACATCACACCACACTACACTATACCACACTACACTACATCACACTACACTATACTACATCACACTACACTACACTACATCACACTACACCACACTATACTACACCACACTACACTATACCACACTACACCTCCCGCACCCTACCCCACACCTCCCCCACACCTCTCTACAAACCCCACACCTACCCCACACCTACCCCAGCCACCCCCGCACTCCCCACATGTCCCCCACACCTACCCTTCACCTCCACTAGATTCGTCAGTAATGTATCCTCCGTAGTATTACGTTGTCTACAGATATAATATGATATTATTAGATAATCAATACTATAATATCGATTATCTAATAATTGTTACTTCCTTCTATCGATACCCTTCAAAACCAATTCTTGTCTGACATAGTTTCTTTTGTTTTGTTTTTATTAAACCTGAAGAAATAAAGTCACGTGGCCTTGTGGTTAGGGTAGTCTCTCGTCTCTAATGGCGGTCATCGTCGTCGTCGTCATCGTCTTCATTGTCGTCCTATCCTCCGCGCTTATTCATTTTTCTCTGATCTTTCCACCCCCACACATCCATGCTCTTATTCTACCACCCCACCCAACCCATGCCACGCCACCTCCTCCCACCCATGCTCTTATTCTCCCACCCCATCTCCACCCCACCCCAGAGAGAGTGAGAGAGAAAGAGAGTAAGAGAGAGAGAGGGGGAAAAAGTGAGAGAGAGAGATGAGGTACAGAGAAAGAGAGGAGAGAGTGAGAAGAGAGATAGGGAGAAGAACAATTCCAACAATAAATCACTGTTGTCGCCATATTTAAGTATCAGGTGATGCTCCAAGTCAAGGTACTTGACTATTCCAGCATCTTAGCTTCACCATCATGATGCATGAGGCTAGGATTGCTTCAAAATATTTTGAGAGAAACTCCTTCATTCACTCTCTATTGTATGAGGGTCATAAGCTAATTCTTGGCGACTCTTCTTATTAATAACTGCATTGTTTCTTTCCAGGGACTATGTTGAAAAATAAACTTCATTTTGTCATTCCATGAGAGTATCTTGGTCAGCCTATGAACTTTTCAGCTAATCTCTATTGTGTGTAATTGAGTAGGTATGTTGTCTCCCTTCTCTCTCTCTCTCTATGTATATATATATATATATATATATATATATATATATATATATAAAAACATGAGAAGAAAGAAGAATACTGCGTGGTTGCACATGGGTTACATATGATAAAAATAGTCCTTCGTCCGTGATTTTCCAACCATCATTGGTATATCATCGCATTAAAAATCATATACCTCAGAGTTGGTGCGATCAATAACTAAAAAAAGTTATTGGGACCAGTATATATATATATATATATATATATATAGAGAGAGAGAGAGAGAGAGAGAGAGAGAGAGAGAGAGAGAGAGAGAGAGAGAGAGAGAGAGAGAGAGAGAGAGAGAAACGGGCGAAGGATTCAAGAACACCCACTTTGTCCGTTCCCTTGTCGATTCAATTTGGATTGCTTCGGGGACGTAACCTTATTACGTAAGAAGCTGTCTGATGATGTCACGGCACTGGGTACACGGAATAGTGTGGCCACTATCAACATTGAAATATGTATCACAGCATTATCATTAAAGGACTTTAACATCTGAAACTACTTTGCATTTTCTTATAATTTATATATATATATATATATATATATATATATATATATATAATAGGGTTAAGGTATCGTAAGAGAGGATGGAGTAGAGAGGTACAAAGAGGTGCGATACAGAACACTAGATGCCAAAAACCGAAGCGTGGTGCGCTCGATGCTTGGGTTAGCAGGGTTAAATATTAGAGGAAGTTAATATTTAGCGTATGGTTTAAGCAGAGTGTGAATAAGCAAATGAATGAGTGAATGAAGAAGTTACAAGCCGTTAAAACAATTCTTTATATATAGTTTCTTACTTTTGTTAATCATATTTATAGATAATTTTGTGGGGTATTTTTTCAAAAACAGATAACTAAACCCTTTAAATAATAAATCACTAAATACAGAACCATCAAATACAATGTTCGTTTGTTTTGTTTCGTTTTTAAAGTATTATTTATGTGTAGTTCATATACATAGTCTAATACAGTGTGGAGTTGTGTCGAGGAAATTAGAGGAAGTTTACAGTTTAAACAGATAAAATGACAGCCATTTTATGATAAGTGTTTCATGATAACAGTGTTTTATGATAAAAGTGTTTCATGATAACAGTGTTTTATGATAAAAGTGTTTATGATAACAGTGTTTTATAACAGTGGTTTATGATAACAGTGTTTCATGATAACAGTGTTTTATGATAACAGTGTTTATGATAAGTGTTTTATGATAACAGTGTTTTATGATAACAGTGTTTCATGATAACAGTGTTTTGTGATAACAGTGTTTATGATTACAGTGTTTATGATAACAGTGTTTCATGATAACAGTGGTTTATGAGAACAGTGTTTTATGATAAAAGTGTTTTATGACTACAGTGTTTTATGATAACTGTTTTATGATAAGTGTTTTATGATAACAGCGTTTTATGATACAGTGTATCATGATAACAGTGTTTTATGATAAAAGTGCTTCATGATAACAGTGTTTTATGATAAAAGTGTTTATGATAACAGTGTTTATGATAACAGTGTTTTATAACAGTGGTTTATGATAACAGTGTTTCATGATAACAGTGTTTTATGATAACAGTGTTTATGATAAGTGTTTTATGATAACAGTGTTTTATTATAACAGTGTTTCATGATAACAGTGTTTTGTGATAACAGTGTTTATGATTACAGTGTTTATGATAACAGTGTTTCATGATAACAGTGGTTTATGAGAACAGTGTTTTATGATAAAAGTGTTTTATGACTACAGTGTTTTATGATAACTGTTTTATGATAAGTGTTTTATGATAACAGCGTTTTATGATACAGTGTATCATGATAACAGTGTTTTATGATAAAAGTGCTTCATGATAACAGTGTTTTATGATAAAAGTGTTTATGATAACAGTGTTTTATAACAGTGGTTTATGATAACAGTGTTTCATGATAACAGTGTTTTATGATAACAGTGTTTATGATAAGTGTTTTATGATAACAGTGTTTTATTATAACAGTGTTTCATGATAACAGTGTTTTGTGATAACAATGTTTATGATTACAGTGTTTATGATAACAGTGTTTCATGATAACAGTGGTTTATGAGAAGTGTTTTATGATAACAGTTTTTCATGATAATAGCGTTTTATGAGAACAGTGTTTGTGATAACAATATTTTATGATAACAGTGTTTTATAAGTATTTTATAAGAATGTATTATGATGCCATTGCTTTATCGTAACTGTATTTTATAACAGTGTTTTATGATGACAATATTTTAAAATATCAGTCTTTTTTATGGCAGAATTTTATGATCACTGTGTGTGTCATATGATATCAGAATGTTATAATAACGGTTTTTTTATAAGTGTGTGTTATGATAAAGGCACAGTATGATAACAGAGAGTTTTAAGATAACAATGCTTTATCATAACTGTTTTGTAAGCGTGTTTTATGATAAGTGTGCTGTATGATAATAGTGTTTTGTGATAACAATGTTTTATGATAACAGTGTTTTCTGATAACAGTTTTCGTGATAGCAGGGGTTTATGATAATAGTGTGTAATGATAACAGTATTTTGTGATAAGAGTGCTTTATCATAACTGTGTTTTATAAGAGTGTTTATAAAGGTGTTGTGTAATAAGGGCGTTGTATGATAGCAGTGTTTTGCGATAACAGTGGTTTTTTATAACAGTGTTTTATAATAGCAGTGTTTTATAATAGCAGTGTTTTATAATAACAGTGTTTTATAATAACAGTTGTTTTATAATAACAGTGTTTTATAATAACAGTGTTTTATAATAACAATTGTTTTATAATAACAGTGTTTTATAATAACAGTGTTTTATAATAACAGTGTTTTATAATAACAGTGTTTTATAATAACAGTTGTTTTATAATAACAGTTGTTTTATAATAACAGTTGTTTTGTAATAACAGTGTTTTATAATAACAGTGTTTTATAATAACAGTTGTTTTGTAATAACAGTGTTTTATAATAACAGTGTTTTATAATAACAATATTTTATAATAACAGTGTTTTATAATAACAATTGTTTTATAATAACAGTTGTTTTATAATAACAGTGTTTTATAATAACAGTTGTTTTATAATAACAGTTGTTTTATAATAACAGTGTTTTATAATAACAGTTGTTTTATAATAACAGTGTTTTATAATAACAGTGTTTTATAATAACAGTTGTTTTATAACAACAGTGTTTTCTAATAACAGTTGTTTTATAATAAGTGTTTTATAATAACAGCTGTTTTATAATAACAGTGTTTTCTAATAACAGTTGTTTTATAATAACAGTTGTTTTATAATAACAGCGTTTTATAATAAGTTGTTTTATAATAACAGTTGTTTTATAATAACAGTTGTTTTATAATAAGTGTTTTATAATAACAGTGTTTTATAATAACAGTGTTTTATAATAACAGTGTTTTATAATAACAGTGTTTTATGATAAATACTTTATAATAACAGTGTTTTGTGATAATAATCTTAACAGTTACTTCATGATAATAATTGTAACAGTTAATTTACGATAAAAATGTTTTATGATAAGTACGTTATAATAACTGTATATTATGATAAGTACTTTATTATAAGTACTTTATAACTGTATGTTATGATAAATACTTTATGATAAGTACTCTATAATAACAATGCCTTCTTATAAGAATGTTTTAAATAGTTATTTACAATGAATTAAGCAGTTTTTATTGATCACACACAATGTAAAACATGGCTTCACATAATTATTATTTTCTGATATTGGCACCAGACAATATTTGTGTAGAAGGATAAGGGACCGTACAGTATAATGAATTGACCGTACAGTATAATGAATTAACCCACAGTACAGAGATGGGTAACCCACAGTACAGAGATAGGTAACCTTAAGGCCATGTGTGGCTTTCTATGCCATTCTGTGTGGACCTTTGAATGAATCAAAATTTCCAAAAAATTAAAAAATGTTATTAATATGTTTCTGTCTGTCTAATTATATTAATTTAAACCATAAGATGAATATATTTTAAATAGCAAAGAGTAAAAGAAAATTCAATGAAATAATCCACACTGACAGACAGCCAGAATTAAAAAATTAGTAGAACATAAGGACCATTTCAACACTTTCTATACTCATGTTTTAGTTCTGTGATTCTAGAATGTACATTAAATTCCTGCTTGACTGGAACCATTACTGTCTGTGGCTGGTTAGTGAGATCTTTAGTACGACAGTGATTATCACAATGTTAAGAATATATAATTATGGTTTCTTAATTATATTACAAGTAACTGAATGTGGCCTGTCAACATGAGAAGGTTCTCCTCCTCTGCCACCGTACATGACTGGTACTTTTTTCTACTCATATAAACTGCTCTTTTGTGTGTGTGTGTGGGGGGGGGGGGGCCTTAAAATGCTTGTTTCGTATTCAGTTTTTAAAATGCAGTCTAGGATGTATTGGTGGGTGTCATAAGCACTGTACCAGACATATAAGCAGAGTTCCAACCTGGGTTACATATGAACCTTGAATAAAGTCAATAAGTGATCAGATGCTGAAATATTTTCAGAGAAAGTTTTAGTCTTCAGGCTTTAACCCAATTATTCCTGTCCAGAGTTGAAGAGTTGTGACAGCAGATAGCATCAGCAATGAAATAACTACAGGGAATATTGTTTCTTGGGTCTGATCTGATGATGGGC
Source organism: Eledone cirrhosa (assembly GCA_964016885.1). Taxonomy (NCBI): domain Eukaryota; kingdom Metazoa; phylum Mollusca; class Cephalopoda; order Octopoda; family Eledonidae; genus Eledone; species Eledone cirrhosa. Next base: position 35,866 of record CAXHJY010000568.1, on the reverse strand, counting down.
TAAATATCTAATATATATTTGTGAAATGGGTGGTGGTTGAAATTCAGATGTGCACAGTTAAATGGTAGTAGACGTCGTCGGACTGACATGAAAATTTACACACCTATGTAAAAAGTACCAAGGAAGTAAATAGACGAGGTTTCAAATCTCTAACTTGAAAAATGTGGTCCCTGGGGCTCCAAAACTATCGCGTTCGGTGAGTTATTTCCCTCTGTTCTAATACTTTTGTCTTATTTACAATTTCATACAAATAAAGCAGTAAATAAAGGATTATGAGTTCATGCAATTGACTTATGTTTCGTCACTATATATATATATATATATATATATATATATATATATATATATATATATATATATATATAATATGAAAACGCTTTAATAAAAAAAAAATATCAACTGTAATGTATGTATGCATGTATTTATGTGTTTATATGAGCGGGATATGCAAGTAATTCTTACTTTGTGGACAGCTTATCCTTAGCATAATATTCATGCTAGAACAGCATATATTTGAAAGTTTTCGGGGAGTTGAATTACTGATTTTGGATCGGCAGCTTTAGCTTTGAAAAAATGAAATATGCAGTGTAAACATTTTTTATTATTCCTCCGGGGATGAATCTTCTCTGCATTTTTCCATCTCTTTCTTTCTCTCTGGAAGAAATCAGCCGTAGTAAGACCTAAAAAAATGGTTAGATACACCATGACGCACCGTGCATCATGGTGGAGTTGAAAAGCAGACTCAGAACATGGCGTTGTGTGGGATGGCTCGCAGCCCAATGTTCCAGGAGGAGCAAAAGAAGAAGAAGAAGAAGAAGTGAGCTGGAGTCCTATCAAATATGTAGGTTGTGTCTTAAATTGAAGGTTTAATAGAAACAATTCATGTATAGTTTTGTACTTTTCTTTTTGTCATTCATATATAAACAAATCTGCTATATAAATTGGAAGTGGTCGGACGTTGTATGTGTAGGTGTAGTCGGATAAACATCGAAACGGCTTGGTGGAATGCAGCGAAAATGTACACAGTTATGCAGAATGACCCGAGGAGTCGTTGGGTCGACTTTCAAGCTACAATCTTCCATGGTTACGGAGAAAATCGATGAAACAGGAATTTCCCATTCAAATTGAACTGAGAGTAATCTGTGAACGCAGAAGTAATTATTTCGAGAAATGTTGCAACCGAACGAAAACAGGAAGACGATATTTTGGTTCGTGAAGACGTTCCCTGGCAATGAAAGGGGGAAAAAGCGAAGATAATACGTCGTTATGTGGAGCGTGAAGAACAATTTCATGCAAAGACAAGACCAAGTTTATGGTGTAAATGGAGTCGTTAGACTAATATTCTATTTAAAATAACAGAATGATTTCCAGCCCCGGAGTTTAAGAATGATGTAAATAAAATTGAAAACGAAAATGACAGAGGTTATTAAAATAGTAAAAGTAAATAGTGAAGATTTAGGCCAGTACATACGTATGCCCCGACGGACATACACATACATACGCACACACACACACACACACACACACACACGCACACACACGCACACACACACACACACACACACACACACACACACACACACACACACACACACACACGTATGTATAAACCTTATGCATTTCTACAGTATTTTCACCAAACTTAAGACATATGTTACTTATGTACTCCGGATGGTCATAGGCACTGTCATTTTTCCAGATATTGATTATAGGGCCCGCCGGCAGATAACCCCTTTAACCACTTTAACCACTTCCTTGGGGTCGACTGAAGCACTGCAGTGCAATGCAACAAAACGTCATAACTTCTGGAGTTCGCTACCGATTTTCACAAAACTTGACACATATGCTACGTTTGTCCTACAGATGAATGTGAACTCTCAGAATTGGCACATTTTGGGTAGGGGACCCCTGGGGGAAGGAACCCCTTTTTGGAAAAAGCCGATGATTTTGTAAAAGTATAGTTTTCGAAGCAGCACTGAAGTATTGACATAAATGGTATACACAACTGCTATTTAATACCTGAGCAACGCTGCGTACCTCTGCTAGTATATATATATATTTATGATGGTGGTGGTGATGGTGGTGGTGGTGGTGATGGTGATGCTGTAGTGGTAGTTTTGTTGCTGTTGTAGTTGCTGTTGTTTTTGTTGCTGTTGTTGCTGCTGTGGCTGTTGTTGTTGTTGCTGTTGCTATTCTTTTTGTTGTTGTTGTTCTTCTTACTGTTGTTGTTGCTGTTGTTGTTGCTGCTGCTGTTGTTGTTGCTATTGTTTTTGTTGTTGGGGCTGTTGTTGTTGTTGTTGTCATTGTTGCTGCTGTAATTACCGCTGTTGTTGTTGTTGCAGCTGCTGTTGTTGTTGTTGTTGTTATTGTTGCTGCTGTTATTACTGCTGTTGTTGTTGTTATTACTGTTGTTGCTGTTGTTTCTGTTGTTGTTGTTGCTGTTGTTACTGTTGTTAGTTATGGATGCAAAACCCATGTCCAGTCATGCCCAAAGTAAATGAGGGGGCGGGGGACCCTTCCTTTTCTATGTTGTGCCAAACATGCTTTCATAATACAGATGTCATTAATATATTTACAACCAATCTTGTCCTGAGTGTCAGTAGATCCCCTATAGTTATAAAATAATAGGATATCAGTAAAATCCCTAAAGTTATAAACTAATAAGGTAACAATAGAGCCCCTATAGTTATAAACTAATAAGATATCAGTAGAGTCCCTATAGTTATAAACTAAGGTAACAGTAGAGCCTCTATAGCTATAAACTAATAAGTTATCCCTAGAGCCCCTATAGTTATAAAATAATAAAGCATAAGTAAAACCCCTATAGTTATAAACTAATACGGTAACAGTAGAGCCCCTATAGTTATAAACTAATAGGATATCAGTATAACCCAGGGGTCCCCAACCTCCGGCCCGCAGGCCATATCTGGCCCGTGAAGGGTTTCAATCTGGCCCGTGAAGGGTTTCAATCTGGCCCGTGAAGGGTTTCAATCTGGCCCGTGAAGGGTTTCAATCTGGCCCGCGAAGGGTTTCAATCCGGCCCGTGAAAGGTTTCAATCTGGCCCGCGAAGGCCTTTATCCTGCTCGCGAGGGTTCTAAAAAGGGTACAGTTTGCAATAAATTTGCACCCAATCTATCGATATTGCCGAATAAAACAATGTTTAAATGTATTTTTCTGCTTGGGACAGCTCTAAGTATCAATATTGAATTTTGTTTCAAATCTAACATAAGGGATAAATAAATGATTACTTATTTGTATATAAGTAGTATTAATTGTGCATCCGGTCCGCGTAGCCACCGCTGCATGGCTATCTGCCCTGTGGACCCAAAAGGTTGGGGACCCCTGGTATAACCCCTATTGTTATAAACTAATAAGTATAGCCCCTATAGTTATAAGGTTGGGATGGAGTAATACTAAAGCTTATCTTAGTATCCTGTAATGTTTTAGCAGAAAATATCTAGAACCAGGTTTGTTAATTCACATATTTAAAATATTTTTACTAGTGGACCGATTGTTGTGAAATGTTGCTGTAAACTAAAGACTTTAATTTGTAATGCGATACAGTTATAGTGCAAGTGAAGATATAGAGCGAAATACAAAATCCACCAGCAGACAATTATATAAAAAAAAGTATCTAGAAATAAAAGTCAACATTTCTGTCTGGGATATAAAGATTTGTTTTTCATTTTCGCAAATAACATAACGATATTCTCAATGGACGCGCTTACAATATTTGAATATAACTGAACCGTTTAATTTGAAAAGTAGAGCAAAGTAAAAGGAGAATAGTGAATTTGGAGTGTCAACCTCTTGTGATTTTTTTTTTTTTTTTTTCAATACCGGACTTACAGTTTTCAGGATTTATACTCATTTTTTTTTTTTTTTTCCTTCAAAAGGATGGAGGCGTTTTATCTCCTCATGAAACTGACATTACTTAATCATGTTCGTCATCTATGGCTTATTCATATGTATTATTTCATAACTCTATAGAACTTTTAGAATGTTTGTGCAGTGTTCTGTGTCCAGCCAGGTTTGTACAACAGGTAAGAAAAATGATGATTCGGTGACGGTTTCTTCTGATAGGAGCCTCTTCCACGTCGGAAGATCGAAGTGTGTTTTCTTGTCTTTTTCAATACTTTCATAAACGGCTTCGGAGATTTAAAACTTATGTTTCAATTGGTGCTTCCATTTCCACACGGTTCTATTGTCTTATTTACAAAATATATTTCTATATATTTCTTTATTTATTTCTCTTCTTTTAGTATAATATAGCAAGTTGTCACCAGTGATGTTTGAAGTTCCTTTTGTAGCAGCATATTATTTCTGTAGAAAATTTTAAGTGTGCATTTCAGATTTTAAAAAAAATGTTAGAATTACCCAAATCTTTGAGACAAGTGCTATGACCTTATGTTCGATATTCTCTGAGTTTGAGAAGCATTTGTAATAGGTAGTCTTTTAACTATCATTTACTACGTAAACACATAGTATTTCACACAAAATGTAATCTTACTGCACAGAATTAGATTTAGAACTATACAAGTGGTGGTCAACTGTACATTTTTGTACTAAATACTTATTGTATCTTTACTAGTGGACCGATTGTTGTCATATTTTGCAGTAACCTAAAAAAACAAACTTTAATTTTTAATATGAGACAGTCATAGATCTGTTTTATACTTTTCAAAAATGTCTTGCTAGTGTGGTTTCAGGGGGTACAGGACATTATAAGTTACTCTCGAGTCCCAAATAATAGAGAAGTGGGAATAAGCAGGAAGGGATGGAAAATCCTGTAACTTTTCTAGGTTGTCTCAGTTGATTTTTTTTTAAACCAGAATTTGTCATTTAGTTTACATATTGAGACCCCCAACACATCCTATTTATTTTATAACATACTAGCAGTAAAGCCCGGCGTTGCTCGGGGTCGCTCAGTAGCTGTGTTAAAGTTACAATGTTAAGTTTCTTTTTTGGCTTAAAAACTGTAGTGTCTACTGTGCAGACTTGCATGTGGTGTTTTTGATTAATATTCCCTCAAACAACAATATGCCTTATGAAGTTAAGAAAACATAACGATAACCCGAATGTTATAACAAAAGAGGATGCTGGGGATAGAAACTGCACTGGTTATTTATTAACAAAGATCGAAAATGTAAACACTGCAACGCAGATAAAAACATTAGCGTAACCAAATTATCAGTTATGTCTGTCTGCACGCCTATATCACCTCTCTGCACGACTATGTGTCTGCACGCCTATATCACCTCTCTGCACGACTATCTGTCTGCACGCCTATATCACCTCTCTGCACGACTATCTGTCTGCACGCCTATATCACCTCTCTGCACGACTGTCTGTCTGCACGCCTATATCACCTCTCTGCGCGACTGTCTGTCTGCACGCCTAACGACGAAATATTTGCTTGTTTTACGTAGTCTTTAAATAGACTTGTTTTCAAGTAAAAATATTGTTTTAAAATGCTTTTAAATGGAAATGAAGCAAACCGGAAGCTTAGTGTTCGAACTGATGAATTTTGCAGGTCAATATTTTGCTGGCTCGACAACTGTTAAAGCCAGCGTAATTTTTTACGTAAGACGCTCAATGTAAACAGAACAAAGGGAAATAACTGATAACTTACGCTCAAAAATCGATACATTATATTCGATTTCGTCACATAGGGTGGGTCAATTTGAAATTTTTTTTTTTCCGATGTCTTCGCTAGGGCTCAATGTACAAGTATAGCAATTTCGGTGCAATTCCGTGAGAGATTCTAAGAGGAGATGTGTGCCAAAAATCGATAGACAGACAGACAACCACAGTTTTATATATATAGATGGGATTTCTAGTAATGTACTTTTTTTGTCATGTATAATGTTTTTTAATGTATAAAGAAAATTGTTGCAGCAATGTTACCTCATAAAATAAAATTTCGCCAGAGATAGATGAGCAAAATTTAATTAGGGTGGGGAGGAGGAATCTGAAAAATTAATAAGCGATTGGGGACGATTATTCGAGACGTGAGACTATATAGGGTTGCAAGAGCAAGGGAGATAACCTCCTCTTTCATGAAATAGAATCAAATTTTTTTTTATGATGTAAAGTTGTTCTTCAGATCAATATCTCCTCTAATTTGATAACAGCAACTGTCCACCACAGGTTGACTCTTTTTCTACTACCCTCCCCTGTCACTGACTTTGGTTATATAATATAAAACCTCTAATTGTAAAGTGCTTGTGTTTAAATTTTATGAAGGTGTATGGCCTTGTGGTTTGGGTGTTCAGCTCACAATCAGAAGGTCATCGCTTAAATTCCTAAACCAGGTCAAAAGTTGTGTTCTTGAGCAAGGTACTTTATTTCACATTACTCCAATTCATTCAACAGAAAATGAATACCAGTGAGATCTAGGGTTTAGTCGTGTGATGGACCGGTCTCCTATCCAGGGTGGCGAGAGTCCTCTACTCTCACTCACTTGATACCCTTGACACTGGAATAAGCTCCAGGTTTCATCTAACCTCTACAAGCATGGAAAAATGGGTGCAAAGAATTCTAACTCTAATTCAGGTTGAAAATCTTCGGAGTTATTTGTGCCAACCCTTACCTATGGTCATAAATCTTGGGTAATGATCACAAATGCAAGTGGCCAAAATGGGGTTCCTCTGAAGGGTCTTTGGAGTAATGTTATTTGATAGAGTGGGTAGCTTGGAGATCAAAGAGACACTCCAGGTAGAGACACTCCCAGATAGAGTCACTCCAGGTAGAGTCACTCCAGGTAGAGCCACTCCAGGTAGAGCCACTCCAGGTAGAGTCACTCCAGGTAGAGACACTCCAGGTAGAGACACTCCAGTAGAGTCACTCCAAGTAGAGACACTCCAGGTAGAGTCACTCCAGGTAGAGTCACTCCAGGTAGAGCCACTCCAGGTAGAGACACTCCAGGTAGAGACACTCCAGTAGAGTCACTCCAGGTAGAGTCACTCCAGGTAGAGCCACTCCAGGTAGAGACACTCCAGGTAGAGACACTCCAGTAGAGTCACTCCAAGTAGAGACACTCCAGGTAGAGTCACTCCAGGTAGAGTCACTCCAGGTAGAGTCACTCCAGGTAGAGTCACTCCAGGTAGAGACACTCCAGTAGAGTCACTCCAAGTAGAGACACTCCAGTAGAGTCACTCCAAGTAGAGACACTCCAGGTAGAGTCACTCCAGGTAGAGACACTACTACTCCGAATTGAGAGATCACAGCACTGATACTATGGGCATGTGGTTAGAATGTCTCAGGAAAGAATCGCTGAACAGATTTTACAGGCAAAACCAACTGGCAGGAGACCCAGGGGTAGACCCCGAGTAAGATGGTAGAATAACATGCATGAGCTTGGCTGGTCACGCTTGGGGATCTAATCGGATCTGTTGGAGATTGTTGCTTCTGACAAGACCTGCTGGAATGAGTGTTTGAGGATTCTGCCCCCATGACCCTTGCAAGTAGAGTAGTAGTAGTAGTAGTAGTAGTAGTAGTTTTGTGTGAGGTGATACAACCAATGAGAAACACACTGGATATTATTTTACTTCAGTCTTCTTAATTAATGAGTTAATTAGTTTAGTAATCAGTTGTTAAACTGTTTTGAAAGCCAATCACTTGAAACAACCACTATTTCTGTGATGTTAAGCTGTTGATTGTAAAGTGATTGTATGTGGGTTAGCTGAAAAATTCATAGGTTGACCAAGATACTCTCATGGAATGACCAAATGAGATCTATTTTTCAACATATTTCCTGGAAAGAAACAATGCAGTTATTAATAAGAAGAGTTGAAATTAATGCATGCAAGATTTCACAGCTCTACCATCACTCCTTCATAATCATCCTACTCTTTTTAGCCAACCCTCATATTTATCTAAGAACCTTCTATCATTATTTTACGTAAGAATGGCAAGGGCCGTAACTCTATGCGCCAAAGCATGTCGGATGCCATGCTTTGGCGCATAGAGTTACGGCCCTTGCCATTCTGAGTTCAAATCCCGCCGAGGTTAACTTTGCCTTTCATCCTTACGGGGTCGATAAAATAAAGTACCAGTAATGTACTGGTTAATTGCTGACCTTGTGCCAAAAGTAGAAACAATTATTTTACGTAAGAACAGTAAGAACACCATAGGGCGGTAGATTGGCAGTATTGGTAGAGGGTCGGATGCCATGCTTTCTAGCATCAAGTTATGTCCCTTTCCATTCTGAGTTCAAATCCCGCCGAGGTTAACTTTGCCTTTCATCCATACGGGGTCGATAAAATAAAGTACCAGTAATGTACTGGGTAATTGCTGGCCTTGTGCCAAAAGTAGAAACAATTATTTTACGTAAGAACCTTTTCTTAAATTATGTTCTAAACTCCAGAGACATCACAAGGAATTAATTATTTTACTAAATCCTTCAAATTCTTGATTATTTTCAAAATTAATTGAAACACACAAGCAGTGTATTTCATTAGAAATATGGTAACGAAAGGGATGATTAATCTGTCAAAGGTATTTTGCCACAACCTGCGACCTTATCAATAACTATGTAGCCTCATACACCTCCACTTTGTTCATACTTCTACTTGTTTTCAGTTTGAAGGAATTTTTATCAACCATTAATCAACTGAGTGGCTAATGAACTAATTAACTTATTGATTAATAAAAATGAAGTGAAATACAACCTCTGTGTGTGTGTGTGGGGGGGGGGGGTATTTGCTAATCTGTGTGTATCAGAATAAACACACTGTATCCCAGTGTGTTGTAACAGGTGTAGGGCATCTGACTAAAAACATTGCTTGTTGTTGTTGTTGTGGTTGTAGTTTAAGTTGTAGATGTAGTTGTTGTTGCTGTTGTATTTGTTGTTGTTGGCATGAGCAATGGCATCACACTGTTGTTATAGTTATAATTGTTGCTGTTGTTGTTATTGTTGGTGGTGGTATGGTAGTGGTGGTGGTTGTGGTGGAGGTATAATGGTGGTGGTATGGTGATGATAGTTGTGATGGTGGTGGTGGTGGTAGTTGTGGTGGTGGTGGCAGTGTGATTGTGGTATGGTGATGGTGGTATGGTGGCGGTGGTGGTGATTGTGGTGGTGGTATGGTGTTGGTATGGTGGTGGCAGTGTGATGGCGGTATGGTGATGGTGGTATGGTGGTGGTGGAGGTATAATGGTGGTGGTATGGTGATGGTAGTTTTGATGGTGGTGGTGGTTGTGGTGGTGGTATGGTAACAGTGGTGGTGGTTGTGTGGCGGTATGGTGGCAGTATGGTGATGGTATGGTGATGGTAGGTGTGATGGTGGTGGTTGTGGTGGTGGTATGGTGGTGGCGGTGTGATGATAGTATGGTGGTGGTGGTGGTATAATGGTGCCACACCCACCAAAAATGATCCCAAGTATACCTAAGCTTGCTATGGTGCCATGACACCAACAGTGACAATGACCCTTAAAAAGTATGTTTCTATGACCCTCAATAATATATTTCAACATACAAACAATTCCAAACAAAATAAATACAAAATCCAAGAGGTTAATTATTTTACTGAATCATTTCAAATATTTGATTATTTTCAGAATATCGTATATCTCGGAGTGAAAGATGCCGTCACATCGACACATCACAATATTGAAACTAAAGATCTGGAAACTAAAACTTTTGAAAAAAAATTTGAAAAAAATTTTGAGAAAATTTTCTTTTCTAAATTTAAAAAAAATTTGAAAAAATTTTGAGAAACATTTCTTTTGTAAATTTAAAAAAAAAATGAAAATGAATTTTGAAAATGAATTTTTTTGTTATTCTTTTTTTTTAATTTAAAAAAAAAATTGAAAAAAAAAATTTTTTTTCAATTTGCAAAGACAAATTTTGAAAACAATTTTTGTTTTAAATTTTGAAATAAAAAGTTTAACAAAACAAAAAAAAATACCTTCAGCTTCTAAGACATGGTAAATTCATAAGGTTTGATTAGGGGGAGAAAACAGCATCTTCCACACTGGGAAATTTGATAATTGAATAAGACATAGGCAGCATATTTAGAAACGTGGCTACAAAAGGAGTCAAGGTATTTCAGCAGGTAAATTGTGCTGATTGTTTATTGGATATCACATGTAACAGTGGAATCATTAGATAATGGTTATTGATTTGTTAATGACACAATCAATAAAAAGATAAGAGAAAGAAGAGAAAAGAAAGTATGTAGTTCTATGTATTGTACACCACATGTTCATTGATGTATCATATGCCACATGTTCACTGATGTGTTGCATACCACATATTCACTTATGTATCACAGGCCACATGTTTACTGATGTTTTCTATACCACATGTTCACTGATGTGTTGTATGCCATATGTTCACTCATATATCACATACCACACATTCACTGTTGTGTTGTATACCACATGTTCACTGATGTGTTGTATACCACATGTTCACTTATGCATCACATTCCAAATTTTCACTGTGTTATATACCACATGTTCACTTATGTGTTGTATACCACATGTTCACTTGTGTTGTATACTACATGTCCATTGATGTATCATATACCACATGTCCACTGATATATCAAGTTCACTAATGTACCATGTGACACTTGTTCGATGATGCATTGTATGCCACATGTTTACTGATACATATACCACATGTATCATACACCACATGTTTCGCTGATGTGACATACACCACATGTTCTCTGATGCATCATACACTACTGTTGTATCATATACTACATGTTCACTTTTGTATAATATCCCACATGTTCGCTGGTGTGACATATACCACATACTCACTGTTGTGTCATACACCACATGTTCACTGATGTGTAATATGCCACATGTTTGCTGGTGCATCATATACCACATGTTCACTGGGGCCTGGGGAATAGTTGTGGTGTCGGTGGTGGTGGCAGTAGTAGTGGGGGTGCTAACAGTGGTGGTGGGGAAACGGGGGTGGTGGCAGCAGTGACGATGATGGCAGTAGTAGTAGTGGTAGCGGTAGCAGTAGTAGTAGTAGTAGTAGTAGTAGTAGTAGTGGGTGTGTTAACGGTGGTGGTAGTGACAGCAAGAGGGAGGAGGAAGAGGGGTGGTGACTGCAACAAGAGAGGGAGGAGGAGGATGGAGTGGTGGTGGTGTGTGTGTGTGTGTGGGGGGGGGGGGGGGTAATGCTACCTTTAATAAGATAATAATTGTAAAGGTGAAACTCCTGTTCACTGCTGTGATGTTTATGGTGAGATGGTCAGTAGGTGGATTGGTAGTACCGGTAGAGTCAGATACTATGCTTTGCAACATAGAGTTATGGCCCATTCCCTTCTGAATTCAAATCTCGCTGAGGTTAACTTTACCTTTCATCCTTACGGTGTGGATAAAATAAGGTAGCAGTAATGTACTGGGGTCAATTTAATCAACTTTCCATTCCCTAAATATTGTTGGCATGTGTCTATAGTAGAAATCGTTATTATTATTATTATATCTAAGATGATGATGATGGCGGTGGTGATGGCGTGGCATTGATGATGGTGATGATGATGGCGGTGGTAGTGATGATGATGATGATGGTGAGGATGATGGTAGTAGTGATGATGTTGATGATGGTGAGGAGGATGATGATGGTTGTGATGGTGGTTGTAGTGATGATGATGATGATGGTGAGGATGGTGGTTGTGATGATGATGGTGATCATCACCACCGCCATCATCATCACCACCACTACCGCCATCATCATCATCATCTTCATGACAGGAATGGTAATTATGTCAGTGATGACAAAACATGGACAAAATTACAAAAATGATGATAAATATGGCAAGAATAGCATCAATGTATAGTATAATGCCCCAGCATGGCCTCAGCCTGTCGTCTAGAACATATGATAGAGTATATAAATGGCTCCTATGCTATATAAATGGCTCCTATGTTATATAAATGGCTCCTATGTTATATAAATGGCTCCTATAGTATATAAATGGCTCCTATGTTATATAAATGGCTCCTATGTTATATAAATGGCTCCTATGCTATATAAATGGCTCCTATGCTATATAAATGGCTCCTATGTTATATAAATGGCTCCTATGCTATATAAATGGCTCCTATGCTATATAAATGGCTCCTATGCTATATAAATGGCTCCTATGCTATATAAATGGCTCCTATGTTATATAAATGGCTCCTATGTTATATAAATGGCTCCTATGTTATATAAATGGCTCCTATGTTATATAAATGGCTCCTATAGTATATAAATGGCTCCTATAGTATATAAATGGCTCCTATGTTATATAAATGGCTCCTATGTTATATAAATGGCTCCTATGCTATATAAATGGCTCCTATGCTATATAAATGGCTCCTATGTTATATAAATGGCTCCTATGTTATATATCCTATAGTATATATATCCTATGTTATATATCCTATAGTATATATAGTATATATTATATACTATAGGAGCCATTTATATAATATAGGAGCCATTTATATAACATAGGAGCCATTTATATACTATAGGAGCCATTTATATAACATAGGAGTCATTTATATAATATAGGAGCCATTTTATACTATAGGAGTCATTTATATAACATAGGAGTCATTTATATAATATAGGAGCCATTTATATAACATAGGAGTCATTTATATAATATAGGAGCCATTTTATACTATAGGAGTCATTTATATAACATAGGAGTCATTTATATAACACAGGAGCCATTTATATAACATAGGAGCCATTTATATACTATAGGAATTCATTTATATAACATAGGAGCCATTTATATAATATAGGAGCCATTTATATACTATAGGAGCCATTTATATAACATAGAAACCATTTATATAATATAGGAGACATTTATATAATATAGGGAGTCATTTATATAACATAGGAGTCATTTATATAACACAGGAGCCATTTATATAACATAGGAGCCATTTATATACTATAGGAATTCATTTATATAACAGAGCCATTTATATAACATAGGAGCCTTTTATATAACATATAAATAACTCCTATGTTATATAAATGACTCCTATAGTATATAAAAGGCTCCTATGTTATATAAAAGGCTCCTATATTATATAAATGGCTCTGTTATATAAATGACTCCTATAGTATATAAAAGGCTCCTATAGTATATAAAAGGCTCCTATGTTATATAAATGGCTCCTATAGTATATAAATGGCTCCTATAGTATATATTATATAAATGGCTCCTATATTATATAAATGGCTCCTATAGTATATAAATGGCTCCTATGTTATATAAATGGCTATGTTATATATCCTATAGTATATATATACTATGTTATATATCCTATAGTATATATAGTATATATTATGTAAATGACTCCTATAGTATATAAATGGCTCCTATGTTAT
>CAXHJY010000568.1:15000-17500 GCA_964016885.1 Eledone cirrhosa | reverse complement strand
ATATATATATAGATATATATATACATATATATATATATATATGTATATATATACATATACATTGTGACGGCTATGACGGAATCCATGGAGGCTATGGGTTCGGTACTAGAAATGAGGAAGGCTCCAGAATCCTGGAATTCTGCGACGCAAATAACCTAACTATCTGTAACACTAACTTCAAAAAACGAGACAATCACTTGATCACCTATAGATCGGGGGAACACACAAGCCAGGTAGATTATATCCTTACCAGAAGACGTGACAGAGTGTCTGTTGTTAACACTAAATCCCTCCCCCATGAAGAATTCACCTCCCAACATAGACTGATAATTAGCGACCTCATAGTCAGGACGAGACGTACTAGACAGCGGAAGAGGACTATCCTCAGGAGAAAAATATGGAAGCTAATGGACCCCATAGCCAGAAATAAATTTCAAAGCATATTACTTGACGCTTTCGACAGTAAGGAAGAGCAATTAGAGTTGTATAATATAGAGGAACAGTGGGAATTCCTGAGAGCAAACCTGCTGACGGCGGCAGACAAAGTCTGTGGCTGGAGCAGGCCTGTAGGTAGGAGGAGAGTAACATGGTGGTGGAACAGTAAGGTGGAGGAGTCAATTAAGGCCAAAAAGCAGGCTTGGAAAGCATGGCGGGATGGGGGAAGTAGAGAAGACTATCAAGTGGCCAGGAGGGAAGCTAGGAGACAAGTGTACTTCGCAAGAAGGGAAGCAGAGGAAAGAAAGTTCAAGCATGTTCTACAACGTGAGGACCAAAAACGTGAGGTGTTCAGGATTGCCAGGCAATGTGTCAAGGAAAACCGTGATATTGTCAGGGAGAAGTGTGTACTTAACGATGATGGCATACTTGCCATCACCGACGCTGATAAGAAGGTAGCTTGGAAGTGTCACTACGAAAGGCTTCTAAATGAGGAGAACAAATGGGAGAAAGACAGTCTCCCCCACATCGACCCAATAGAGGGACCAGCACTGTTAGTCCAGGGTAGTACAATAAGCAAGGCAATCAAAGATATGAAGACTGGTAAGGCGGCTGGTCTTTCGGAAATAGTTGCTGAGATGCTGAAGGCATCTGGTTCGGTGGGACACACCATGGTCACCCGGATAGTTAACCAAGTCGTACAGAATGGGGTTGTTCCGAAGGACTGGCGTAGCAGCATCATCGTTAACTGCTATAAGGGAAAAGGAGATGCCCTAGATAGGAGTAACTATAGAGGCATTAAATTAATCGACCAGGTCATGAAGGTCACGGAAAAAGTAATAGCGCAACTAATCAGAGAGAGAATTGATCTAGATGAAATGCAGTTCGGGTTTGTGTCAGGCAAAAGTACCACAGACGCTCTTTTCATTGTACGACAACTACAGGAGAAGTACCTAGCTAAAAGTAAACCCCTATACTTAGCTTTCGTCGACTTGGAGAAAGCCTTCGACAGAGTCCCCCGTTCCATTATCTGGTGGTCTCTTAGAAAACTAGGTGTTGACGAATGGCTTGTGAGAGCTATACAAGCCATGTATAAAGAAACAGTCAGTAAGGTTAGAATTAACAACGAATATAGTGAAGAGTTTAGCGTAAAAGTTGGTGTCCATCAGGGCTCTGTTCTTAGCCCCCTACTATTTATTATTGCCCTTCAGGCTATAACAGAGGAGTTCAAGACCGGCTGCCCATGGGAACTCCTATACGCAGATGATCTAACGCTCATAGCTGAATCAATGACCGAACTAGAGAAGAAATTCCAAACATGGAAGCACGGCCTAGAATCAAAAGGCCTTAAAATTAACCTGGCTAAGACTAAAGTTCTAGTTTGTAGGAAAGAAAATAAGGCGGCAGGCCCATCTGGGAAATGGCCATGCTCAGTGTGTAGGAAAGGCGTAGGTAGAAACTCCATTTTATGTCCCAAATGCAAAGTATGGGTGCATAAAAGATGTAGTGGGATCACAGGTAAGCTAACTAAGAACATAGATTTTACATGTGGCTGGTGCTCTGGTGCAATAAGTAGCAGCAAGTGCCCACAAAATACTAGCTCCTTCAACTGCGCAGAGGGTTCTATAGAAATAGTGGACAGCTTCCGTTACCTGGGTGACAAAATCAGCAGTGGGGGAGGGTGCTCTGAAAGTACAGTAGCTAGAGTCAGAACTGGATGGAAAAAGTTCAGAGAGCTTATACCACTATTAGCTGCTAGAGGGTTCTCCCTAAAAATGAAAGGCAGGTCATACGATGCCTGCATACGAACAGCAATGCTGCATGGCAGTGAGACCTGGGCATTGTGTGCAGAGGATATACGCAGACTAGAGAGGAACGAAGCTTGCATGCTCCGCTGGATGTGCAATAGTTATATACGTGAACGGCAAAGCATAAACGAACGAAGGAAAAAATTAGAAATAAGAGGGATCAGATGTTGTTTACTCGAGAGAAGGCTACGTTGGTATGGACACGTGATGCGCATGAAAGACGACAGCTGTATAACAAAGTGCAGGGCAATAAAGAT
>CAXHJY010000567.1:75000-83389 GCA_964016885.1 Eledone cirrhosa | reverse complement strand
CACATATATATATATATACACATATATATACACATATATATATACACATATATATATTTATATACACATATATATATATACACATATATATTTATATACACATATATATATATACACATATATATTTATATACACATATATATATACACATATATATATATATACACATATATATATATATACATATATATATATATATACATATATATATATATACACACATATATATATATACACACATATATATATATACACACATATATATATATACACACATATATATATATACACACATATATATATATACACACATATATATATATACACACATATATATATATACACACATATATATATATACACACATATATATATATACACACATATATATATATACACACATATATATATATATACACACACATATATATATATACACACACATATATATATATATATATACACACATATATATATATATAATATACATGTACCCATGTATATATCCATATATTGATAAGTATCTATGCATTTATATATATAACCGATACATATGCACATTCATTGGTAAGTATGCATGCATGCATATATATATATATATATATATGTATATATATATATTTATATATATATAGTTTCATATTCATATTTATATATTATATTTATTATAGATACAGGTTGTCCCCAAAAAAACATATACACATTTATTAGAAAGCTGTTGCTATATATACATTTTTTTTGGCGGCATCCTGTATATATGCATATATAAAATAATCAGCCTAAGTGATGAGAACAAAGGAATTGTAAATATTGCAAATACAGACATGAGTAAATATAGATCGATATCTAGTGAGAGAAATTCAAAATATATCGTTGGCTTAGAAAGGACATCCGTCAATTGCTACGATGAAGATTCCAATTGTTTTATTTGCCAGTTTGAGATACGAGACTGGGCTGAAATGTTCATAGTTTCAATATGAATGAGTGATGCTTGAACTGTGAAATCTTGGATGCCTTAATTAAATCTCTTCTAATTATAATTGTTTCTACTTTAGACACAAGGTCAGCAAGTACCCAGTGCATTACTGGTACTTTATTTTTATCGAACCCGTAAGGATGAAAGGCAAAGTCAACCTCGGCGGTATTTGAACTCAGATCGTAACGGGACGTAACTATGCTGGAAAGCATGGCGTCCAACCCTCTACCGATACTGCCAATCCATTATAATATATATTGTTTCTTTCCAGTTACTATGCTGAAAAATAAACCTCGTTTGGTCATTCCCTGAGAGTATCTTGGTCGGCGTATCAACTTTTCAATCGACCCTCGTAACGTGTCCAATACAATAGCTATTTTTTATACATATATATAATCTCATTTCTCCCCGATTTTTATATTTTTCTTGGTGCAATACTTGCTTATATTATATATATATATACATCCAGGGACTGGATATGTGTGTGTGTGTGTGTATATATATATATATATATATATACATACATACATACTACAAGGTCGATTTGTTAAACCTTCATTACGTTTATTTAGTGGTGACGCGCGTTTCGCTATTGATCAGCTCATGTTTCGATCTGGACCGCCTCTGCAATCGCCCCACACCTTGCCACTGACGTGAAGCTAAATATCGAGTTCTCACCTGGGTGAACCGTCAGTAACTTCACCTTACACTCCCTGGATATGGATATATATATATATATATATATACTATATATATACTATATATATATATATATAACCTTGTGGATTGTCTCTCTGTTAACCCTGTCTGCTGATCGCTGTACTCAATACAGGAGTCGATACGATTGTCTAAATCAAGTTCTGCTCCAGCACGGCGGCAATCTAACGACTGAAACCAGTACAAATATATAAAATATACTTTCGTTTCCCTTATAGCCCCTTACCCCTCAGAAATAATAGGGCCGGTATCTTTTTCCTTTTCGTCCACTTATTCCTGCGATGCTCGTGGGGGTAGATTCCTTAAACACTCCTTTAAGCGAAACATTGATTTAACATTTCGATACAGCATGTCACCTCATCCACCCTTCATTAAAATGACTTCGCTCACTAACCTCTAGCATGTCCCGAAAATAATTCAATTGTAGATAAATATAAAGTTTTTCCGGTGACTTCTTCGCCCACTTATTCCAGAGAGGTTTGTCTGGGCAGAGTCCTCAAACACACCTTCCAGAGGTTCCTGTCAAAGGCATCTCTCTCCAATTGATCTGGTTCAATTCCCAAGCAAGATTATCCAATGTCTTGGATTTTATCGAAACCTTTTCCTAGGGGTTTAGCCTTAGGGCTCTTGTCGGTTGGTTTTGCACATAAAATCTGCATAACGATTGTTTCTCAAGATATAACCCCATGCCCATCATATCGGAGCTGTGATCCTCAATTCGCAGAAGTGGCTCTACCTGGAGTGATTCTCTGATCCCTAACTTACACATTCTATCGGGTAACGTTACTCGAAAGACCCTTCATTCAAACCCCATTCTATCCACATGGCCATATTATCGGAGCTGTGATCTGTCCATTCGTATATGTTGTGGCTCGACCTGGAGTGACACGGATCTCCTAGCTACGCCCCCTATGCAGTCACTTTACACCAGCGTCCTTTTTCAGAGGAACCCCAATGTGTCCGAAATGATTGTCTAAATCAAAATGCTTCCCCCCATATAGACAGCTGTCCATAACACATTAATATAAATAACACTAATATAATCTAAACTAATTTATTCCAAATTAGAATTAGAGTTAGGATTAATCAAGGCCTTCAGTTTGTATGACTGCCAATTTAGAAACAATTAATTACAGGAAATTAATTTTATTAACCCCTACCCTAACTATAAATCTTAAATCAAATTAGAAATAAATTAGTTCGGATTACACTCTCTTGCATAAATTCATTATGGAGGGGGTGACTAATTTGGAGCGACGCGTGGTGTGCATGTATTATATATAGGGGGCGATGGCTTGGCAGTATCCGTAGAGGGTTCAACACCTTGCTTTGACTCAGAGTTACGGCCCTTGTCATTCTGAGTTCAAATCCGACCGAGGTTAAATTTGCCTTTCATCCTTACGGGTCGATAAAATAAATTACCAGTAATGTACTGAGTAATTGCTGGCCTTGTTCCAAAAGTAGAAACAATTAATATATATATATATGGTAATATTGTTTCTACTTTAGGCACAATACCAGCAAAAATAATGTCAATCATCGACAGTACATTACTGGTATTTTATTTTATTGACCTCGTCTGGATGAAATGCAAAGCTAACCTGAAACTAATGAGTAGTAGTAGTAATAATAAATACAAAATTTAAAGCGGACTTGATAAGGTGTGTGTGTGTGGATGGGTGTGTGTGGTGTGTGTGTGTGTGGATGGGTGTCTGTGCGTATATGTGTGTGGGTGTGTATGTGTGAGTATGTGTGTGTGTGTGTGTGTGTGTGTGTGTGTGTGTGTGTGAGTGTCTATGTGTGTGAGTGTCTATGTGTGTGTCTATGTGTGTATGTGCGTGTGCCTATGCGTGTGTCTGTGTGTGCGTGTGCGTGTATATATATATATATATATATATATATAGGAAAAAGTATGACCGCGACGGCAAAGTTCAAGCCGTTGCGAAGGCTTGAGCCCTGCCGTTGGGGTCATACTTTTTCCTATTTACCACTCTACTACCCTAAGTATTGAGTACTCTGGTGCGTTATGGTCCATCTGGTTCCTTACAATTCCTTTGTTATATATACACACACACACATATATATATATATAGTATATATATATACACACACACACACACACACATTGCGAATAGATTGTTTTGGTATAAAGAGGGGCAAGCAGGAGAAAGCTCTCAACGTTCGTAGTTTATAGTTACGATGGAGATTCGGTGTAATAATTGTTTCTGCATTGGCACAAGGCCAGCAATTATCCCAGTGTATTACTGGTACATTATTTCATCGAACCCCGTAAGGATGAAAGGCAAAGTTACCATCAGCGGGATTTGAACTCAGATCTTAAAGGGGGGTAACACGATGCTTCAAAGCATGGTGCCCGACCCTCAAACCGATGCTGCCAATCCACCATCATAACAACATTAAGAATGATGCTCATGTTACATGAATTTCATGGGCATTTTAATAGTTATTTCAACGGTTCTCCCATGCAATCAACATGTAATTCATGCATATGTCTTCTCGGCCGCACGAGCAGTAGTATGTGTTTTTATTCTGAACAGGAACAAAACAGAGAGGCAGTACAACGAATGTTTATTAATTTCACGCTCTTGAGAGTGGGGTGGTGGGCTTGGGGAGGGTCATATTTGTGTAACATTGCCAGAATTAATAACAGAAGAACACTCACTGTTTGCAAAACTAATATATATATATATACAAGGAGTGCAAACTCCAACACAGTAGTCGGATCGGACACCATCTCGACACACTGAAAAGATCACCAAAGTAAGACAATGTCGCTCTACCACCATCCATCATACACACACCATCATGATAGACTACGTATATCATCCCTCCTGATAATCAATTCCCCGGTTTTTTTTTTTTTTCAATATTACCATGTAATGTTAGTCTTTCTTGTCGAAGGACTAACCCCCGATACGTTTAAACACTCATTCGTTTTTCCACAATATTTACATTTGTCGTATTTCTTAAATGCCGATATATATAAGAGAGAGAGAGAGCAAAAGAGTTGGAGAAAAGGAGTGATAGATATAGGAACGAATAAGGAGAGATGAGGGGGGGGAAGGAGGAGAGAGATGGGGGGGGGAGCAGGAGAAGAGAGATGAGGGGGATGAGGGGGGAAGAAGGAGGAGAGAGATGGGGGGGGAGAAGGAGGAGAGAGATGAGGGAAATATTTAGTGGAAGGAAGGATGGAGCTGAGGGATAGAGTTAGACGAAAGAGGGACGCACACGAGGGACAGAGAGAGAAAAGAGAGAGAGAGAGAGACAGACAGAGGAGAGAGAGACAGAGGAGAGAGAGAGAGAGACAGAGGAGAGTGAGAGAGACAGTCAGAGGAGAGAGACAGTCAGAGGAGAGAGGGATTGACAGACAGGAATAGAGAGAGGAGGGAAAGATAAAGAATGAGTTAAAGTGGTGCAACATGGGAATAATACTTGACAAGAGAACACAATGGTACATGCCGAAAATATGTAATAATAACTCGGTTATACAAACACAAACCAGTTACCGACTGCCGGTGTAAGTTCATGTATGTCATGTTTTCATAATGCAACACTTTGAACTTAATACATCGCAAGTTTCCGCCTGGGTGGCTGGTAACCTATCCAGGGGTAGCATATCTGTTTCTCATAAGGTTAAATCTACAGAAATCTGAGTTCAACATTAAATATAGAAAACTCCAGCAGGGTTTGAAAATATTTGAAGATGTTTGATTTATTTAGAATGGAAACTAAGCAGCCAAGGTTTGACTGGACATAAATGGCAGAACCTGTGATGGTTTAACCTTATAGATTTTCTACCATTGTTTATCAGCCATATTAACCATTTCTTTTTATTTCATTTTTTTTTTTGGTAATAATAAATAAGACATATACAAAGAAGTTCAATTGAAATAAAATAAATAAAAACAACAATAACAGCTAAAAAGTACAACAACAAAAATATATCTTCAGACGAAAATAAAACAATATCTAGTAACAAATTATTGTATATATATATACATATATATATACATATATATATACATATATATATACATATATATATACATATATATATATATATACATATATATATATATGTATGTTCATGTACAGATATTTAAACCCCTGTCTATGTGTGGGTGTGTGTGTGTCTGTGTGTGTCTGTGTGTGTGGGTGTGTTCATCTACAGACATTTAAACCCCTATATATATATATATGTATATGCGTGTTCATGTACATACATATATACCCGATGTGCAGATATCTGTATATATAACATATACATAGCTATATATATATATATATATATATATGTCCATGTACAAACACTTAAACCGCATATATATGTGTGTCTATGTGTGTTTATGTATTATGTGTTTCAGCTTATGGGTTTACAGTTAGTTAATACTGAAGTGTTTTCTCACTGGGGAAATACAAACTTGGCTAACATTTATATATTACTGTAACAGAATATTGAGTAGAGAAGTCCATATAATTTACTTACCAAGCTTCCAGTCGTCAAAATATATGGTTTTTCAATTAAATCCATTTAAGCTTAATGAGCGGAATAACAGAGAAGAAAATATGCAGACTATCAAAATGTCAGTGCCCCAGAAGGGCCTTATCCGTGTCGGTTGTAACACGAACGGAGTAAACACAACCCTGTATACAGACATAGAAATTTAGAAACTATCATAAACACGGGAATTCGATCTACCTTCAAGTCCAGACGTAAACTTTTTAACTTTTGCGTGGAGAGTTACTAATTGGCGAGTCCATTGCGTATCATGCTATTAAACGTAGGGGTGAAAGGTCGATACGACTTTTAAATAATAATATTCTATTATACTGCAGCTGTTAAAATACATCATTTTTTTAATTTTTTTATGGCCTTTAGGATTGGAGTTCGATACAGGACAATCACAGGTTTGCGTCAAACAGCCACATAATATTTTGTGAAATAAAAAGATTCATGCATTTATATAGGGATACATGTATGTGTGGACCTTTAACACCACACGCAGACACATACACGCACAATATATATATATATATATATATATATATATATACATACATATATATACAAATAAAATACAGAGTTATTAACTCATATTGATACCTGCAATAAATACTGAGCATTATAGTTACGTCCATTTACGATCTGAGTTCAAATCCCGCCGAGGTTAATTTGCCTTTCATTCTTACAGGGTCGATAAAATAAAGTACCAGTAATGCACTGGGTAATTGCTTGCCTTGTACCAAAAGTAGAAACAATTATATAGAAATATATGTATAAATAAACACAGTAAATTTCGTGTCTAAAATTACGAGGGTAGAGAATCCCACAAATGTGTTAAATATTTAATCTTAAACATACAGTAGGATATAATTGTGGCATTCTCTTCCTTCGTAATTTTAGACACGAAATTTACTGTGTTTATTTATTTATACATATATTACATATTTATATATCAATTTTAATTTGTTTACTTTCATTTTAATGTTATTTCCTTCCTCTCATTTTAATGTCATTCTACCACTCTCCCTCACTCCCTCGGAACTATTTTCCTTGCCACTTTTCTCCTGATGAAGGGTTTATGCCCGAAACGTGGTCCCCCATGCCCCATTCTCAAGCGTGAACCTAATACCAACACTTATTTATTTTTGTTTTTTTTTTGTTTTGAACCTATATATATATATATATATACATAAATATATATATATATAAGTATATATAAATATATATATAAATATATATATAAATATAAATATATATAGAAGAAGAAGAAAAAGAAAAAAGAAAAAGAAAAAGAAAAAGAAAAAAGAAAAAGGAGAAGAAGAAGAATACCCTCGGGGGTATGAAAGGCAAAGTTGGCCTCGGTGGGATTTGAACTCAGAGTGCAGACACATAGAATACATGACAAAAAGCTTTCTATCCTTGATTCAAATGATTATACCAATTTTCCACATTAAACGCAAAGATATTCACGTCAAATAGCAAGGAAAGAAAAAAAAAATTATAAATTCGTTTCTTATAATTGCCGACAGAATTAATACATATTCTGATGTGAAGATATTGCAAATATTGCAGCAGACTACTTTACCTGGCATATTTTTACATTTCAATGGAGTTCTTCTCTGTTAGAGCCAAAAGAAGAAAGAAAAATGTCCAAAGAAAATTTCATGTGTTATATCGTTTTGCTAATGCTATTAAGCGTGTTTCGTTTCAATTGTCAATTCGTATCCCTGTCTTTCTATCTGTCTCTCTAACTGACGACCTACATTAGTAATTATTGTTTCTACTTTAGGCACAAGGCCAGCAAATTAACCAGTACATTACTGGTACTTTATTTTATCGACTCCGTGAGGATGAAAGGCAAAGTTAACTTCGGCGGGATTTGACCTGAGACTGTAAAGGGACGTAACAATGCTAGAAAGCATGGCGTCCGACCCTCTACCAATACTGCCAATTCACCGCCCCACATTAGTAATAATTGTTTATACTTTAGGCACAAGGCCAGCAAATACACAGTGCATTACTGGTACTTTATTTTATCGACTCCGTGAGGATGAAAGGCAAAGTTAACCTCGGCGGGATTTGAACTCAGACTGTAAAGGAACGTAACAATGCTAGAAAGCATGGCGTCGAACCCTCTACCAATACTGCCAATTCACCGCCCTACATTAGTA
>CAXHJY010000567.1:60000-62500 GCA_964016885.1 Eledone cirrhosa | reverse complement strand
CGTGTGGGTGAAACAAGAAAACGAAAAGAAAAAAAAAATATCTTTAGATTGTAGCAAGAAAGCTGTTGTCTTTTTATTAGTTTTTCTCTTGTTCGTGATATCATCTGCTGGTCACAACACTTTCTACAACTATTACTATAACACTGTGTAACAAAAAAATTTGTTTCCTCTGTTCCTGGCTTGTAATCACATTTTGTGTTGCTTAGTTCCCAAATAAATTAAAAAAAGTGCTATTAAACAGTTAAAAGTTCGGGTTTGTAAATATGCTAAGCTATTCACTAGAATTATTTGTATGTATACTGCATTTTACGTTGTATGTAAGTTTAATTTGCTAATGTTAAATTATTTTTTTATATATGTTTCAGGTTAAATTAAAATTATAACATAAAGAGTAATACCTAAAGAAAATTATAAAAGTGCAATAGAGTATAAAATTGTTAAAAAGTGGATTAAAGAGATTTATGGATACTGGATTTTCGCACCCTGAATAAAGGGTAAGTTGTATTTTAAGCATTCGTCTCCAGGATGAAGCAGTGGAAATTGGTGAAGGAGGAAGTGCAGGTGACAAGTCAGAGAAGTAGACACTAATCTTTCTCAGGCTTTTACACTCTTAGGGATGGCCTTTGCTTCTGCCATGACCTGCCTGGACTGTTTGACGTTATTGGGTCGCCGTTTGTGCTCAAGGGGTGGCGGCTATTTATAGACAGCTCAACCACAAGTTTGAAGGCTGTCCTCCTCCACAATGGAAACATGTTCCCGACACTGCCCCTAGCTCATTGAGTCTGCCTGAAGGAAGATTACTACAGTGTGAAAGTCCTCTTGGAAGCTCTGCAATACAACCAGTACAATTGGGAAATAATTGGAGACTTCAAGATGGTGGCTTTCCTGCTTGGACTACAAGGAGGCTTTATCAAATTCCAATGCTTCCTCTGCCTTTGGGACAGCAGAGCCCCCTCTGACCTCTACACAAGAAAGAACTGGGAGCAGCGAACAGAATTTGTAGTTGGGACCCGGAACGTCATGTGGGAGCCAATAGTTGATCCCAGGCTTCTGCTCATGCCGCCACTGCACATTAAGTCGGGGGTGATGAAGCAGTTTGTGAAGACTCTCAACCAAGAATCAGCCGTTTTTAAGTACCTTCTTGAGTTCTTCCCCAAGTTATCTGAGGCCCAAATCAAAGGTGGAATTGTTGGTGGACCTCAGATAAAGAACGTGTTTGAGTCTACCGAGTTCTCCAATAAGCTCAATAGGATTGAGAGAACAGTGTGGAACTGATTCAATGCAGTTGTTAAGGGGTGCTTGGGCAACTACAGAGCTGAAAACTACCAGCAAATGATGCAGGATCTGATAAAGGCTTTTGCCGCCAAGGGATGCAAATGTCACTTAAACTCCATATGCTGGACACTCACCTAGAAAACTTCAAGGACAATATGGGCGCCTGCTCAGAAGAACAAGGCGAACGATTCCACCAAGATGTGAAAGAGATAGAGCGGAGGTACCAGGGCCACAACAATGAAAAAATGATGGGGGACTATATATGGGGACTAGTGCGGGAATGCGACCTGGACTACAACTGCAAATCCAGGAAATCCAGTAATTTCTGACGTGTATAAGCAGATTTATAAGTGTTATTTGTTTTTACTTGTTTGCTTTTGATAAGCTTGTGATAAGCTTGTGTAATGAAATAAATATATACTCTGTTGAATTAATTATATGAACTGATAAATTTAAAAAAAATGTGTTTTTTCTTGAACAATATGAACATTTCGAAATACCAAAATCCTGACCCCAAACCCAAACTTCTGATTAAATAATAGAGTTTTTATATAATAGTGTTATACCAAACCAGGAAATGACACTTAGAACCGGGGAACAGAAATTAGCTACACGGTGTAATTATTATTATGCAGTATCGGTAGAGATTCGGACACCATGCTTTGCAGCATAGATTTACAGTCCTTTACGGACTGAGTTCAAATCTCGCAGAGTTTAACTTTGACTTTTATGCTTACGGTGTCGATAAAATAAAGTACCAGTATCGTACTGAGGGCGAGTTAGTAGCCTTTCCCATCCCACCAATTATTGGCCTTATGCCTATACAATAAATCATTATTGGTTTGGCAGTATCGGTAGAGGGTCGGACGCCATGCTTTCCAGCATAGTTACGTCCCTTTACGATCTGAGTTCAAATCCCGCCGAGGTTGACTTTGCTTTTGATCCTTACGGGGTCGATAAAATAAAGTACCAGTAATGCACTGGGTAATTGCTGGCCTTGTGCCTAAAGTAGAAACAATTATTATTATTATTATTATTTGCCCTTCTGAGTTCAAATCCCGCCGAGGTTAACTTTGCCTTTCATTCCTACGGGGTTGATAAAATAAAGTACCAGTAATACACTGGATATTTGCTGGCCTTGTGCCTAACGTAGAAACAATTATTATTATTATTATTGCTTCAGGGCGGTGGATTGGCAGTATCGGTAGAGGGTCACATGCCATGC
>CAXHJY010000567.1:30000-45000 GCA_964016885.1 Eledone cirrhosa | reverse complement strand
GTGCATATGCACCGGCAAAGGAAATTGATTATGAAGAAGTGTTTCGAACGTTTATCGAATGTTTGGTATGAAACTATCTGAAAGGTTTCAATATAGATGACACCAGCTTGGGATACAAACCAAGGTCAGGTAGACCTTTTGTTGCGGAAGATGCGACATTGCTTGAAATGGATCGTAATTAGCTTAATTGATAACAAATTGCTTATGCTGATCATATAGAAACACCGGCATATGATAATGTGGTCCTTGACTATCTTTAAAGGACGTGGTATTTACTGCTAGAATGCATTTAAACAAATGTGCATTCGCTGCAGCTTGACTAAATGTTAAACACAATAACAGCAACAGGGACGGCATTGTTTCGCCTTTGAACACACAATGGACGCTCAATATTTTCGCTGGACATGCTAAAACCATTAGCTAAATGATCTTCAAATCTAACCCTTACTAGAGTTAACAAAGCTGAACGTAAATACACGTTAGATAACGTAATCCTAGAGAGTCTACCTTAACAACGAGTATTCTAACTAGTAATTAACTAGTAATGTGTGGTTGATCATAGGTTTGCATGTTCCTGGTTGATCAAACGTGAAAGAAACACCACGAACAGCAGTAATTTAATTTGTAAAATGTAAGGGTTCTATGTCGTCGCTCGATTTGCTAAAAACAGTATGTAAATTAATTTCGAATTATTCCCAAACTGCCTTCCAGATAGAGAAACAGACAATAGATAATATAGTTGTATAACAGCGCGGTTAAAAAGAAGTGAATGTCTTTGATAATCGATCTGTCTGGCTGATTAAGGTTGACAAACTGTTAAACAAACAACAACAACAACAGCAACACCACCAACAACAACAGCAACAACATCAACAGCAGTACCAACACCTATAACAACAACAACAACAAAAGCAACAGCAACATCAACAACAAGAGCAGCAGCACAAACAACAACAACAGGAACTGCACTAACACCCCAACTACCGACAACAACAACAGCAACAACAACAGTAGAATTAACTACAATAGAAACGACATTAACATCAACAGTCGCAACAACCTCACTATCAACAACAAACACAATAGCAACAACAACAACAACAGCGATAGAAATGACAACAACAACAACAATAGCAACAGCAACAAAACAATAGTAACAACTATAGAAATAAAAAAACAAGGAAATCAAAGATTAGAACAACAAAAGCAACAACAACAACTAGAGATATAAGAACAAGGAAATCAAAGATTACAACAACAAAAGCAACAACAACAGCAACAAACTATAGAAATAAAAACGAGAATATCTACGACTACAACAACAACTAAAGATATAAGAACAAGGAAATCAAAGATTACAACAACAAAAGCAACAACAACAGCAACAACAACAGCAACAAACTATAGGAATAAAAACGAGAATATCTACGACTACAACAACAACTAAAGATATAAGAACAAGGAAATCAAAGATTACAACAACAAAAGCAACAACAACAACAGCGACAACAATAAAAACTATAGAAATAAAAACGAGAATATCTACGACTACAACAACAACAAAAACAACAACAACGAGAGCAACAACAACGAGAACAACAACAACAGAATCAACAACAGCAGCAAATCTTCTCTTCGCTATTAAATACATCTCGGTATTTCGGAATTTGCCTAATGGTCTCAAATTAAAACTAGAGTTTGTGATGGCGGTCATCACCTTTTCAAATAATATTAATTGCGTAGCTAAGCCGTTTCACAGTTATTTATTTAGCTTCGCCAGCTAGCCTATCTCTTCAGAAAACTCTGATAATGAGTGGCAGCGCCTAAGCCACAGCTTGCTAATGTTTCTGATGACAGGCGAACGTTGAATTGAAAACTATCGATCCTTACGTATTAGAGTTGATTAAATTCTTACATCACGGAGAAATTAATCGAATAATGAACCTTTATAGGATTAAAGATGGCGAACAACCATAAAAATTAACTGAACCATTGGAATCGCCGCCTTCAATCCTACCTGAAACCTCCCTCTTCATAGTACAGTTTATCTCGCTTTACTACATTTAATTGTCAAAGCAAATTTGGGAACACAGATTTTATATATATATATTTTATATATATATATATATATATATATATACATACATATGTATGTATATATATATATATATACATATATATACATACATATGTATGTATATATATATATATATATATATATAAAATATATATATATATATATATATATATATATATATACATATACATACATATGCATATATATATGTGTGTGTATGTGTTCGTGTGGGTGTCTGTGTAGGTGTGTGTGTGTGTGGGTGTGTTTGTATATATATATATATTTGAATATATATATATATATTTATATATATAGTGTGTGTATATTTATATGTAGATATATAGTGTATATATATGTCTATATATATATATGTGTATATACATATATATATGTGTATATAAATAAATATATATATATATATACATATATATATATATAAATATATATATACATATATATACATATATATACATATATATATATACATATATACATATATATAAATATATACATATATATATATGCATATATATACATATATATATATACATATATATGCATCTATATATATATATATATTTATGTGTATATATACACAGATATACACACACACACATAATCCAAACTTAATGAAAATAATGAAATGTGCGATTTTCGTGAGTGTCTCGGCTCTGCACCATTCTACCTTTTGATTTCGGTACATTACGTTAATGATTCAAGCGATGTATTATTAAATTCTGCCGCCGCCATCTTGCTAATAATATCTTCATTGTCAGGGAATATGAATATCATACTGGCGATTAGCAAAATTTATGAAATCCCGTATTTAGGCAAATCTATGAAGGAGTGTTGCCTCTGTTGTATATATTTAGCGGTAATAAAGAAATATATATATATATATAAAATATATGGAGATAAGAAATGACCGTGTAGTTGCTATTTAAGGTATCTTAAAATGGAGTGAGAATAAGAAGAAAGAAAGAAAGAACGGGGGAGGTTTAGTTTTCCTCATCAGTTGTCTACTGGTGGTCTAGTCTAATTCTACGCTTTAATATATATATATATAGGTAAGTTATTCCGGGTTGAATCGGAGGTAACCACAGAAAGTAAGGTACTCAATACATAGCAGAGTATAACATTTTTAATATAGATGAGATTCTACAGGACTAGAAGTGTTTCATTCTTGAGAAATCATAAGGAATCTCTAAGGAATCACCAGAGATTCCTGATGATTTCTCAAGAATGTAACAGTTCTAGTCCTGTAGAATCTCATCTATATTAAAACTATATATATATATATAGAGAGAGAGAGAGAATATGTTGCGAAGAGATTCTTTCGGTAAAAACGATTTACGTAACCGGAACATCTTATTTTGTTATATATATATATATATATATATACCAGTAAACACTGGTGTGTATATATATATAGCCAAGTAACGGAGAACGAAGGCCAACCACGTACAGAGACATAAACTCTCTTCTATAAATATGTATGTAAAACCTAATAATTGTTCTTCCCCATTTTATTATTTGTATAAATATGCAACTTAACTGCATTATGCACCTCCGGAGTTAATATACATCGAGGTCGATTAAAGAAGTACCCATCCATTCTTTGAGTCAATTCTTCCTTTCTCCCATTATCTTTCTCCCTTTACGATCTGAGTTCAAATCCCGTCGAGGTTAACTTTGCCTTTCATCCTTACGGGGTCGATAAAATAAAGTACCAGTAATGCACTGGGTAATTGCTGGCCTTGTGCCAAACGTAGAAACAATTATCTTTCTATATTTATTCCTCTTCCTTTGTTTCTCTCTCTCTCTCTCTCTCTCTCTCTCTCTCTCTCTCTCTCTCTCTCTCTCTTTTCACTCTCTTTCTCTCTATTTCTAAAATTACTGGAAGAAGTTGACTGTTTAAATTTAAGAGGGGTGGCTTCCGCTTTGTTTAAAGAGGACAAGTGACGCCGTATATCATGACACCACCTCTACGACACCATTAAATTCTATTAGCCCACACATACATACATACATACGTACATACACACACACGTACTTGCATTCATACACACACACTCACACACAGACACACCCACACACCCACCCAACCAACCAACCACGTTCATACATGCATACATACATACATGCATTTGGTTCACTGTACTGCTTACCAGGGGCAGGTTGGTACATGAGGACGGTTTTCTTGAGACTGACAGTCAATCCTAGGGCACTGCAAGCGTCAGAAAATGCATTCAAAATGTGCTGCATATCACTCTCTGTGTGCGCTACAAGATCGCAATCATCTGCATAAAAGAGGTCTTTATGATTGATGTAAATACTTCTGTCTTTGCAGCAAAGCGCCTGATGTTAAATATGCTGCCTGAGATTCGATATCGGATGTAAACACCAGGCTCGCAATTCCTGAATGCAATAAAGAAAACCGTTGCAAAGTATATGGCAAACAGGGTCGGTGCTGGAATATCCCCCTGTTTCACGCCAATTTTTACTGAGATAGGCTCCGACTTGTTACATCCGACATTAACCCAAGCCTTCATGTCGTCATGGAAAAACCTAACTAAAGCAAGGAACTTATCAGGGCAACCAAGTTTCTGGAGAACCTTCCATAATGCATTTCTGTTAACAGTATCGAAAGCTTTTGTTAGATCTACAAAAACCTGATACAGATCCAAACCTTGTTCCATGCACTTCTCCCGGAGCTGTCTAGCTGAGAAGATCATATCAGTAGTGCCGCGTCCAGCACGAAAACCAGATTGACTTTCAGGAAGAACACAATCTTCAATGTGTGTCAGCACACGGTCCAGAAGCACCCTACATAAAACTTTCCCTACGACAGAAAGCAATGATATACCTCTATAGGTATATCATACATACATACATACATATTAACTAGTTATATGATATTTTCAATTTCTATTCATACTTCAGCGAAGTGCTTTTGTTTATGAAGATGCATTATTTTTTTTAATTTCAGAATCCTGAAGAGTTATAACAGACATGTCTGTAACTCTGTGGTGTATTATTATTCATTTCCTGCTTCACACTGATACTGTTGTGTGGAGTCCACTGGACGCTATTCTTCTCTATGAAGAATAAAAGATTAAAGGAACTAAAGAATGTAAGATTAAGTATCCGCTTTCATGTATGAAATGAGAAAAAAAACTTATCTATATATCTAACTATCTGTCTGTTTATCTATATATATATATATATATATATATATATATATATCTCAAAGAATATTATATATATATATATGAAAAAAAAAAATATATATATATATATACATACATACACGAACACACACATATATATAAATATATGCTCACACGGACATATATATATGAATATAAATATGCGTGTATGTATGCATGTATATACATAATGATATAAATATATATATATATATATATACATACGCAAGTATATATACATACATATATATATATATATATATGTGTGTGTGTGTGTGTGTTTGTATTTATATATGTACATGCGTCAGAGAATGAGAAAAAAAAAGTACAAACGATTTACATATAAGAAGTCAGGCTCACATGTTTCAATATATATTACGTTTCTATTTAAATGTTCTTTAACACAGCTGGGAGAGTGTTTACTCTGTTTTAAATAAAATATAGTATAAACGATTTTGCTGAACTTAGCATTTATTGAAGATACCACATCACCAGTCTGAGGTGCGATTATATTGCAGGCGTTTCGTTCTCGTCATTGTTGTTGTTGCTACTGGTGTTGGCTTAAACTACAGTGTTTAACTTACTTTGATACGTACACCTGGTAATATATATATATATGTATTTGTGTGTATATATATATATATATATATATATATATATATATATATATATATATATATATATATATATAGAGAGAGAGAGAGAGAGAGAGAGAGAGAGAGAGGGTGTCCCCAATAATGTATATATGCTTCAACAGCATTCTAATTAATATTGCTTGTAGAGGTAATCTAAGTGTGTATACATTTTGGGGACACCCTCTAAATACATACTATATATATATATATATTTATATATTTTTTTTAATATCTATCTATATATATATATATATATATATACCAAGATATTAATAAATGGAAACTATAAAACCATATTTATTTTATTATATATATTTCAAAGGCGACCAACCCAAACTTGGTGCGCTTTCATCAGATAAAATACAAGATTTGTTTTATAAATAACGACATACCCATGGGAATCAACCATAACGGTCGGAATTTCGCTGGATACTGGAAACTTATTAGGGGTAATTCAAAATTATGTGTGAATATGCAAACAAATGTATGAAAATTTGAAAAAACAACCTTTTATTTAAATTACACTGTAAGATAGGGAAGAAAGAAAAGAAAGAGAGAGAGAAAAGAGAAAAAATTAAAGTTATGAGATAGATAGAGAGAAAAAAGAAATTTATCAGAGGATGAACTCGTGTAACGTAAATAAGTCTGAAGTTTATATTAATGTTACGTATATTTACTAATTATTGTTAGAATTCTAATATAATACAATATAATATTTACTATTATAAATATATAGAAAAAATAGATATATAGAAAAAATAAATATATATAAAGATGTATTGGAAAATAAATTGAAAATAGATGTAAAGTAGGAGAATCAATAGATACAAAAATATAGATAGAAGAATAGATATATGAATGGGTATATCATGTTATAGATAATTGTTTTAATAACTTATGGGGGATACTGGTTTATATTAAATTAACTGAGTTAATAAGATTATTTATATGTCTTCAATGTTTTAAATTGGGAAGATATTGAAAAGCACAGATTTGTTTATTTATTAGTTAGTATGAGACCATTTTGACGAAGATATAAATGTTGAAAGATATATTTAGCCAGAATTAGTTATTGGTCATAACACTAATATTAAATAATTAAAAAATGTCAAAAGTATGAAAAATATTTAAAAAATATTACAAAATATAAAAATATTAAAAGTTCTGGAAAAAATTCTGGAAAAGATTCTTTAAAAAATTTCAGGAAATAAATATTTACTCCAGTAAACTGTTGAGTATTCTATATCAGTTATAAACATTTATGTTTGTCGGAATTCCAACAAATTAAATACAACTTCTACATATATATATATATATATTAATATCTCTCTCTCTATATATATATTTTTAATATCTATATGTGTATATATATATATAATCAAGGTTTAGAAAATAAGAAAAAGTTTTAAAATAAATTTTAAATAGTTACGTTTACCGTACGGTTTCAAGTCTCAAAATTAAATGGATAGTCCTTACGGACATCCATAGAAAAGAAAGACTCTCGTCAGAAGGATCTTTTCACTCGGATAATATAAAATTCCCGAGTTCAAATTACGAACTGGCCCTATTCAAAATTGTTCCCGAGATGAGAGCGGATGATATAGAAGCAATTCTGTCCAGTGCCGTGTGCAAAGATAGAAGGCAGAGGCGGAAAGGTCAATTCACTGCCACTAGAAATAGCATCAGTCAAAATGACCAAAATGTTATCTCGGCCAGGGGAGATTAATAATAAAGGATATATCTCTACATGCAAAATACATATAGGGACACATGTATTATCCAACCATATGCCAATGTGGTTCTATGGCATGTAAATAAATTAACGAGAAAAACATATATAATCAAGGTTTAGCAAATAAGAAAATGTTTTAAAATAAATTTTAAAAAATTCACTGTAGCTGCTATAGTTACCTTTACTGTACGGTTTCAAGTCTCAAAAATAAATGGATAGTCCTTACGGACATCCATAGAAAAGAAGGACTCTCGTCCGAAGGATCTTTTCAAATTACGAACTGATATATATATATATACAATAACACATACACAAACAGACGCATGTAAATATGTATATACATATATATATATATATATATATATATATATATACACGATATATTAACAAATGGAAACTATATTTATAAAACCATATTTATTTCATTATACATATTTCAAGGACACCAAGTTAACTTATGATGTGCTTTCATCAGATAAAATATAATATAGAGCAGTTTTATAAATAAATATTGACAAAAATGCTTTCATAAATATCGTTTCCATTTGTTAATATATCGTATTTTTACTCCAATAATTTGTTGAGTGCTTTATATCAGTTATAAAAATATTTGCTTGTTGTATCCCAACAATTTAAATAGAACTTCTACATATATATATATATATATATATATATATATATATATATATATTACCATGTGTATTGATCAAAGGAAACTAGTTCAAGCTGCCAGTTGACGATAATAAAAACCACCAACAAAAAATGACCACTGCGCAAACGAAACGCCTGAAATGTCATATCGAAGAATCAATTCAAGCATATGACTGGTACTAATTTTTCGACCTTAAATGATAAAAGACAAAATCGCTCTCTATGGAATTAGAACCCAGAGTGCAGAGATCCGGAATCTTCTAGCAAAGGGTCTAAAGAGACCGCCTAATCCTTCGACTCAAATACAAAATATATGTATATAGGCATGGATCCGGACCTCCCGAGGGAGCCTTAGGGACGCTATATTGAAATATAGCGGTTTTAGGCCATCATAGGTCATTATAAAACCCGAGTGGATCCCATCTCGTCTCCAGGTCTGATCACCGCAGATCTGTTCCAGTGAATAAAAGGAAGTGAAAAAGAGATATAGAGGACGGATCACCCCCATTACTAAATTGGAACTTTATTTATGAACTTGGAAATAATGATTTATACTCTAGGCACAAGGCTAGCGATTTTGTGAGAGGGGAAAGTCGTTCAAATCGAGCCTAGTGTGTTACTGGTACTTTATTCTATCGACACCCGTAAGGATGAAAGTCTAAGCTAACCACGGCGGGATTTGAACTCAGAACGTAGAGAGCTGTGACTATGCTGGAAAGCATAATGTCTGAGGCACAAGGCCAACATGTTTTAGTGGAGGGGAAAGTCTATTAAATCGACGCCAGTGTATCACTGGTGCTTTATTTTATCGACTCCGTGAAGATGAAAGTTAAAGCTAAACTCGGCGGGATTTAAACGCAGAACAAAGAGCCGTATATCCATGCTGCACAAAATGGTGTCCAACGATACTGCCAACCAACCTCGAAATAATGGTTTGTTATATAGGCACAAGGCCAGTAATTTGGAGGGAGGGGGAAAGTCGATTAGATCGACTCCAGTGTGTGACTAGTACTTTATTTTATCGACCCCGTAAGGATTAAAGGCAAAGTTAACCTCGGCGGGATTTGAACTCAGAACGTAAAGGGACGTAACTATGCAGGAAAGCATAGTGTCTGACGCTCTGCCAACCAACCTCGAAATAATGGTTTCTTATATAGGCACAAGGCCAGTAATATGGAGGGAGGGGGAAAGTCGATTAGATCGACCCCAGTGTGTGACTAGTACTTTATTTCATCGACCCCGTAAGGATTAAAGGCAAAGTTAACCTCGGCGGGATTTGAACTCAGAACGTAAAGGGACGTAACTATGCAGGAAAGCATAGTGTCTGACGCTCTGCCAATCAACCTCGAAATAATCAAAGGCAAAATTGGCCGAATGGGACTAGAACTCAGAGTGCACAGGGCCGGTTCCTTCTCGCCGACGTTCTAACATGACTGCCAATACATCGTCTCACATACAAAATCTGTAAACGCAGGCAAGGAAAAAATATTAATAATAAAATAACCTGCTGAGTATTTCAAATATTTCAGAATCTGATTCTATGCCTCCATTAAAATCGTTGGAATGGATGCTTGATAATAAATGCCATTAATCCATTCTGTTGTTAGAATTACAAATAAATCTTCGGTTTCATGGAATGAAACTGACGTATACGATATCAAAAGAGTTAATCCCATACAAATATATGTTTACAACATATCACATTGTAGTTATTTAAACCCAGGTCAGCCCCTCATATATCAAAATCTATGATCAAAGGCTTTGTAACTGTGAATATCATGTGTTTGTGATTGTATAACTATACATGCATGCATATATATATTGATATTCATATATATTGATATGTATATATATTATGTATACATATATTGATATTGATATTTGTGTATATATATAGCCAGAGAGCGAGAGAGAAAGCGAGAGCAAGAGAGAGAGAGAGAGACAGGGGGAAAGAAAGAGAGCAATGTTGTGTGGATAGAGATTGTGTGCGAGGGAGATAAACAGAGAAGGGGAATGAGGGACGAAGGGAGGGAGATTAATATCGGGTTGTAGATTTATAGTTATATATATGAATTACAATAAACCGTTACTGAAGGGGTGACTGCTTCCATGAGGCAGAACCGTATCTATTATATGTATTTATAAGGGCGCAGGATTGCCAGAAACTTTAGAGTTGGGCAAACAATCTTTGCATCATCTAGATACGAACTTTCCGAGATCAAATCTCCCTGATACCATCCCCAAGAAAAAAAAATTATATATATATATATGGAAATGCATAAAAAAAAAATAATATATATATGGAATTGCATCAATATTTTATTGTATATCTATATAAAAAGAAGTGCTCAACGACCTGTATAAATGGTACGACACCCGGCCCCTGTCGAAGAAAGAACACCACGCGTTCACCCGGCTCCCAATTTCATGAAAAGAAAATTTCGGCGAAATTATAAGATTTTTCAAAATTTAAAGCTCTCTTAGGAACTTTCTATGTTTATTTTCGGTTTTGCCGTCAGAAGCGCCCAGGTTATAATAACTGATATTCCTCAGTGAAATATGTATAACAGAGTTTTAAATAAACCTGAATATGGTCTCCGATATATATATATATATATATATATATATATATATATATATATATATATATATAGATAGATATATATATAGATAGATATATATAGATATATATATAGATAGATATATATAGATATATATAGATATAGATATATATATATAGATATATATATAGATATATATATATAGATATATATATAGATATATATATATATATATAGAGAGAGAGAGAGAGAGAGAGAGAGAGAGAGAGAGAGAGAGAGCAACTGGAGTCTTATTTTAAAAAATATATATATATTTATTTGGTTCCTTTACCGGTTTCGCAGTTCTTGTGCTTTTCAAAAGTAGAGTTGAGATGGAGGGTCTGTGGTTTTTCTCACATCTGGTTGGTCTTTGAATGTTACTTGTTTTATATATATATATATATATATATATATATAGGAACCAGTAAGACCCCGACAGCTGAGCTCAAGCCGTTTCGACGGCTAATTCTGGACTGTCCAGAATTAGCCGTCGAAACGGCTTGAGCTCAGCTGTCGGGGTCTTACTGGTTCCTATTACCCACTCTACTACCTCAAGTATTGAGTACTTTGGTGCGTTATGGTCCACCTGGTTCCTTACCACATTTCCTTCGTTATATATATATATATATATATATAAAATAATTAAGTCAAATATTTAAAAGTTGGCTTCGTTTATGAAAGATGTACTGCTATATATATCCTTTGCACTACACGATTCCGACACAGCCTTTCGACTTCAGTCAATACTTTCCAAATCTTTCAAACTTTGTTATCGGTTGTAACACAAACGCATTTTATTTTATTTTATTCTTTTATTTTTTTATTTCTTCATTTTATTGTATCTTATTTTTTTATTTCTTCATTTTACTTTATCTTATTTCTTTATCTCTTTGGCGGCCCCACCACGTGAAGTGGTGGCAGGAAAGATGGCAAGCCACTACACAAATTCTTCTGAATATAGCAGTAGCCGAGCTAAAGCTGACCTGCCAGCTGACCCCTTAACACCAATACCACTACCAACACAAGGGAGGAGGTCAGATGTACTTAACAAAAACAACCACACCAGATTGTCATGCCTCAGAAAAAATTCTATAGACTTTTGACTGAGGAATGTTCTCACAACTGACCAATGGTAGGAGAGAGTGTCCTTTCAACGCCGAAATTTGTTTGTTCGAATTCATATGATTCCAGTTCCTCAGAGAAATAACAACCGAACCAGGAGCTGGACATATCGGAGTATTGACGGAGTAAAACACTTCAACAACATGTGTACCTGTCTCTACCACAACAATTCGGACTGCCTGAAGAGGTCACAGCCAATGATGGCTGTCACCGAAATATATATAGCAGTACATCTTTAATAAACGAAGCTAAATTTTAAATATTTGAATTAATTATTTTACATTACTCCGGTGTAACCAAACCAACATATACTAATATATATATATAAATCATGGATCGATTCAGTCTGAATCTGGTTAGACCATTACCCAACAGAATACTCGATAATTGATATAGTACGGTATGGTTATATTGTAATGAGTCGGGACCCCGACGGCTGAGCTCTTTATAATATATATAAAAGTAAGTACCAGTTAAATACTGTGGATGACATAATTGACTTTTTCCCCACCCTGTAAAGACAGCTGGAATCGATCCAACATTAGAAATAATTGTTTCTATTTCAGGCACAATGACAGCAATTAACCAGTATATTACTGGTACTTTATTTTATCGACCTCGTAAGGATGAAGGGCAAAGTTAACCTCGGCGGGATTTGAACTCAGATCATAAAGAGACGTAACTCTATGCTTCAAAGCATGGTGTCCGACTCTCTACCGATACTGCCAATCCACATTAGAAATAATTGTTTCTACTTTAGGCACAAGGCCAGCAATAACCCAGTTCATTACTGGTACTTTATTTTATCGACCCCGTAAGGATGAAAGGCAAAGTCAACCTCGGCGGGATTTGAACTCAGATCATAAAGGGACGTAACTCTATGCTCCAAAGCATGGTGTCCGACTCTCTACCGATACTGCCAACCCACATTAGAAATTATATCTATAATTCAACTAATCAACACCAGAATCACACATGCAAAGTACATAAACACACCGTCAGATTTGGAGATGATGTTAAACATCAATCTTTCTTATAAAAGAAAAGCTGTTTCTGCGTCTGTCTGTCTTTCTCACCTATATCTAGATGGAATGAAAGTAAGATTTATATCAATTTGAATGACAGTCATAAATCTTTTAAAACTAATCTATATAGTCAACACGAAATAATAATAATATAATATATATATATATATATATATATAATTTCATTTTCTTATAGCATTTTAAGATGGTCCGTCGAGCTGCCGATTATTGAGTCGGGTAGGATCGATATAGATCGAACCGTGAGGTGATCAGTGGCGAAACGCGCGTCACCTATCAATAAATGCAATGTAGGAATAATCAATCGTTCTTGTTATCCTTTCAATATATATATATATATATATATATATATATAAAACAATACTAAGAATTCAAACTATACACAGGAATTTATAATGTTCGTTACATGTGTGAAAATACGCTCTAGACAGGTGCAATGTGTCCGAAAACGGAAGAGCCGAACTCCCACCTTTAATGAACCCATCTCTCAGCCCTCCCCATTGCACTGTATCGTGAGCAAATGGGGTCCCACGTGCTGGCCTCCCCACACCACCCGGTGGACAGAATGGAGAAGGCGTTTCCCCGAAGGATGGTAAGGGAGCTGCGCTGGAAGAGCCATTCCATCTCGTAAGGTGCACACCTGCGGCTAGTCAGCTCAGTGCCTATGGTGGTGAGTATGGAGGTAGCCCTGGGGCCAAGGACACCAGAAGTCTCCACTGCTACGGCTAGCTAGCTCAGTGCCTATGGTGGTGAGTAGGGAGGTAGCCCTATTCCTGGTTTACGTTGAGACGTGAATGTGGGTAATGTATTGGATGCTTATTAGAAGGGTAGGAAGCAATAAGGTAGAGATTTGAAGGAGGGCTGGTGATGGCCAGCCAGTTGGGAGGGAGGCACCTTCTCTTAGTAACACAGGACCATAACATCTCGAAGCCACACTCTGTAATATTTGAAAACAGGATATACATGATTGCCACAAAATACGTTTGTACATGGCTTTACCTGGTTCGATCGTCAACTAGATTTCAGTGTAGGTATCTATATA
Source organism: Eledone cirrhosa (assembly GCA_964016885.1). Classification (NCBI taxonomy): domain Eukaryota; kingdom Metazoa; phylum Mollusca; class Cephalopoda; order Octopoda; family Eledonidae; genus Eledone; species Eledone cirrhosa. Next base: position 30,889 of record CAXHJY010000567.1, on the reverse strand, counting down.
AAGACTTGATATTCAAAGCCAACCATTGCTGTGTTTAATCGTAAAGAAATTACATGAAGCATGTTGTACATGGTTTTAACTGATTCTATCCTCTAGAAGATTTGACCGCAATTATCAACATAAAAGATGTCATTTATTTTTTAAATCTTTTCCCATTATTATAGGCTTTCAATTCAAAGTAATGCTCATAGGATTTGAACTGAGAACACAAATATTTACAACAAAACATGTCGTATAATACTTTGACTGATTATATCATCCACTAAATTTGACTGTAATTGTGTAGATAAAGACTTAATTTATTTTTTAATCTCCTCTTTTCCTTTATTTTGTATTTTCAATGGCGATGATTCTATCCAGCTAGTATCTGATTTTGGTTTAAATTACGTCGCCAATTTAAATAAAGATTAACCATGCTTGCTCTTCTCTGAACTAAAGCGTTCAATTACGTTAATAAAAGTTAGGAGTCTACACTGTTGCATTAAGTAGCAATACGTTGCTTTCAATTTAATACTTGAAAGTACATTAACAATGAATACTTTCATATGAATGCAACTGTCCGGTGTCACGAAAACAAAACAAAAAGAGATATATAAAATAAAATTAAATAGAATAAAATAAAATTCAAAGACCTTACACAATCTAAGGATAATGAAAACTCATTTAAAATTAGATAGACGAACGCAAAATATATAACTAAAACGAAAACGAGTATAAATATAAATATATGAAAGGCAAAGCAAGCCAAGGCAAACTAAAAATATTAAAAAATGGCGTCGATTATCGTCTGCGAAAATTTGAATAATATACAGCATAATATACTATAATTTACTAGCATGTTATTTATTAACAAACTATTGCTAAATTTATCTATCTTCTCTCTTTAGTA
>CAXHJY010000567.1:15000-17500 GCA_964016885.1 Eledone cirrhosa | reverse complement strand
CTCCTCCTCGATGTTATTATTAGGAACAGTGTTATCGCCAGTGGGTGTTTGTTTATGACATACTTTATCATTATCTATCTCTACAAACATTCTTCTTGAACGATGATATAAAACATATTTCTTTCACCCTCACCTCCTCACTCTCTCTCTCTCTCCATATACGTTTGTCACCGTTTCCCTACGTTTTATTAAATGATAATTCCTCTCCTATACTGTACTGTACTGCGATGTACATTTATCTCACCTTGTTTACCTGTCCAAAGACCAAACAGACGCCGAACTCCACAGTTCTTGTCTTCTCTCGTATCCGTTGTATATATTCACCGAATAGTTGTCTTTCTTTAAGGACCCTTGGTGCACTGGGAAGTATAATTTTTTGCCAGCACCTTAAAATACAAAGGCACCTGTCAAGCATACAGGTGCCCAGTGGGAAATATCCATGTCCGATGTTTACTATGGAATCGTCACACATAAAGATGAAAGCAAACACAAGCCCATTTCATCAGCGACTGTTTTCTGTGTGTGAATTGTTTATTATTCGGTTGAATACCCTATACTTCAAGGTCGACATGTCAGCCACGATCTGAGAACATCATAAAATAGCTATACATACATACATGTATGTATGTATGTATGTATGTATGTATGTATGTATGTATGTATGTATGTATGTATGTATGTATGTATGTATGTATGTATGTATGTATGTATGTATGTATGTATGTATGTATGTATGTATGTATGTATGTATGTATGTATGTATGTATGTATGTATGTATGTATGTATGTATGTATGTATGTATGTATGTATGTATGTATGTATGTATGTATGTATGTATGTATGTATGTATGTATGTATGTATGTATGTATGTATGTATGTATGTATGTATGTATGTATGTATGTATGTATGTATGTATGTATGTATGTATGTATGTATGTATGTATGTATGTATGTATGTATGTATGTATGTATGTATGTATGTATGTATGTATGTATGTATGTATGTATGTATGTATGTATGTATGTATGTATGTATGTATGCATGCATGCATGCATGCATGCACAGGCATTGCTTTATATCTGGAGATCTCTCTGCACTTGTCGTCACATGGTACCATGGGTCCAGCACTATGTGTCAATAATTGTCACAGGTGTAGTGTTTGTACCAGAGGTTTCAAGTCGCTGGCTGGACTAAAAAGTCACACTCGTTCAGCGTATCGGTAGGGGTTCTCCTACATAGATATAAAGTAGTGGCCGTACTCGAAAACGAGTTGGCAGCCACCGTGTATGTATGTATGTATGTATGTATGTATGTATGTATGTATGCGTGTGCGTGTGCGTGTGCGTGCGTGCGTGCGTGCGTGCGTGCGTGTGTGTGTATGGAATTAAAACTATTATCAATTCTTTGTAACAGAATGATAAAATAACGTTGACATGTTGCAACGAACGTCATGATAACTTGGTCAGTAACACGTTTCCAGTTAAAAAGTAACGCTGTCATCATCGTGTTTGTTTTCTGATAACTCTTCGTGTTTTGCCATGAAGTTCACACACTTCTGCCTTACAATTTCCCTCCACGTAATATCAATGAATTGAATGATGTATGCGTTTCATATAAAAGTTTCGGTTTTTTTCAATTTTTTTAAAAATAAAATAGAAACACGCAGTTTTTGGCGTATTTGTAGCTCAAAAATGGCTTCCTTGAGATTTCGTTTTCATCATAGTTTTTATTATTTTATATTTTCCTCAGGGACGTATTGTTCTGTTTTTAGTCAGATCTCACAGATCTTCAGGTTTTGAATATTTTCTTCTCTGTACGTTTGAATACAACAGTTTTCTATTTGTCTGACTACACTTATCTCACCAGCTGTGTAGCGACAAAGTCGTCATTATATCTTAGCTTTTAATCGCTTAAAAACATTAACCGCATTTCTTATTTCTTGAAAAATTATTTCAATGGAAATTTTTTTTTTTTTTTTTTTTTTTTGTAAATATCCCCGGGTGTGCGGTTTGCCTCATTTCATCGTCTAAGATAACATCCTTTTTTATTTCTTCTTCCTCATAACATTTTATGCAGAATAGGATTTATAATTCCCAGACACCATTCATGCAGAAGACTAAGTAAACCTAGAAAATATCATTCGCATAATAACGCTGTTTAGTTGTCTCTGATTGATAAAAGAATATATAAAGATATCGAATAGAATTGTAGGAGACAAATCGTTAAAGCATCAAATAAAATGACTTGCAGTAGTTTTTTCCAGACTCCCTGTGATATGTCTTCAAAACCCCACGAGGTTAATCTTGAGTTATATATTTTCGTATGATATATAATGTGATAGAAAAATAGGGAAGATGATAAATAGATTTATTGCTGGAATAATTGAAAGTGATAGCTACATACAGGAGAATATAAAGTTATCGGGAGAAAATAAAGGAAATATTAGAGTGAGAGTATATGAAGCAACGCAGCCATTTTGAATAAACATATTTTATT
>CAXHJY010000567.1:5000-7500 GCA_964016885.1 Eledone cirrhosa | reverse complement strand
TGTTTATCATCGTTCTGGTTTGATTGATTATTCCCATAATTCCAAGAGGATTTGTGACGTCGTCATTTGGCGTCTTCTTTATAACAATGGTTTTGATGAGATTATCATAAATGTACGGGTGACAGACGTATTATGACAGGTTGGTCATGTAGTCGATTTCCCAGATAAGTATATAAGGAAAGATATTTCAGTTACTATACACACAGACAGACGGACAGGCAGAGACACACACACAGAGATATATATATATATACACATATATATATAAACATATATAAATATATGTGTAGATAAATGCATATATATATACAAATATATACATGTATATACACACACATATATATATATATATATATATATATATATATATATAGATGCCTCTATCTATATACATATACGTATATATATATAAATACATATGTATATACACATATACGTATATATATATATAAATACATATATATATCCAAATATACGTATATATATATATATAAATGCATATATATATCCAAATATACGTATATATATATATAAATACATATATATATCCAAATATACGTATATATATATATATATAAATACATATATATATCCATATATACGTATATATATATATATAAATACATATATATATCCAAATATACGTATATATATATATATAAATACATATATATATCCAAATATACGTATATATATATATATATAAATACATATATATACATATCCATATATATATATATATATATATATAAATACATATATATATATATCCAAATATATATATATATATATATATAAATACATATATATATATATCCAAATATATATATATATATATATAAATACATATATATATATATCCAAATATATATATATATATCTCCAAATATATATATATATATATATATATATATATATATCCAATATATATATATATATATATACATTTATATATATATAAAAATATATATATATATATATATGCATATATACAAATATAATAGCCGAAGCTTTCTGTTCTATTGGATCTCCTTCGTCTCCTAAGTATATATATATATATATATATATATATATATATACTTGTTGAGTGCTTTTATATCAGTTATAAATATTTACTAGTTGTAACCCAACAATTTAAATATAACTTTCCATATATATATATATATATATATATTTGTGCGTATGCGTGTGTGTGTGTAAATCTTCACAAATGTTTATATATATATATATGTATATATATGTATACATATATATTACGGATAGGTATATCTATGTAAGTATGAGTGTGTCTCATTTAACAGAAAGTGGTGGAGACTCAGAACAAAGGAAAGACAGAGAATGGGAGGTTGATAGAGTTTGGGAGATAGAATAGGTGTGTGTGTGTGTGAGAGAGAGAGAGAGAGAGAAAGAGAGAGAGACCGATATAGAGATAGATAGAGATGGGGAGAGAGAGAGATATAGTGAGAAAGAGAGAGAGAGAGAGAGAGAGAGAGAGAGAGAGAGAGAGAGAGAGAGAAAGAGAGAGAAAGAGAGATTTCCAATTCTTCTTCTATTCTGTTTTTAATGACAAAACTGTCGGCCTTCTGAACACATCTGACCTCCCCGCCATCTATTCTCATGTCTTTGCAAACGAAGTGCAGCTGCAACAGTTTAAAGCCAAAATTAACAGTATCAATCTGTTTGGTGTCGGTGGGGCATGAGTAGGCCATGGACATGCCTTCATCCTCAAAACACACAAGCTTCATCTTCTTCTCCTACTTATTTCTGAGAGGTTGATGGGGGCAGAGTCCGCAAACACTCCTTCCAGCAGATCCTGTCAGAAGTAACCGTCTCCAATTGATACGGTTGAATCCTCAACCGACACCAGCCAAGTTTGTGGATGTTATCTTGGCAGTATCGGTAGAATGTCGGACACTATCCTTTGCAGCATAGAGTTACGCCCCTTTGTTGTCTGAGTTCAAATCCTGCCGATGTTAACTTTGCCTTACATCCTTACAGGGTCGATAAAATAAATTACCAGAAATACACTAGTGTCTATCTAATCGACTTCCCCCAAAAAACATTGCTGCTCTTGTGCCTTGGTTTGGCAGTGTTGGTAGAGAGTCGGGCGCCATGCTTTGCAGCATAAAGTTACGCCCCTTTATAATCTGAGTTCAGATCCAACCGAGGTTAACTTTGCTTTCACTCTTACGGGGTCTATGAAATAAAGTACCAGTCACGCACTGGGGTCGATTTCATTGACTTTCCCTTCCCCAAAAATTGCTGACCTTGTGCCGATATAAGAAACCATTATGGTGGATTGGCAGTATCGGTAGAGCGTTGGACGCCATGCTTTGACGCATAGATTGCGTCCCTTTATGATCTGAGTTCAAATCCCGCCGAGGTTAACATTGCCTTTTATCCTTACGGGATCGATAAAATAAAGTACCAGTAATGTACTGGATATGTCTGGCATTGTGCCAACTGTAGAAACAATTATTATATTTTCAAAGGTTTTACA
>CAXHJY010000566.1:30000-31813 GCA_964016885.1 Eledone cirrhosa | reverse complement strand
AGTGCTCTATGCAGGCGACAAAGCTTTTTAGTTATGTAATAAACAACATAAGATAATTAATTCATTTACCAGTGGTTTCTTGAAGACAGACGAGCTTGACACTTATGTCTGCCTTCATTCATCAGAACGTTTAATAAATTCGTTCTGATGAATGAAGGCAGATAAGTGTCAAGCTCGTCTGTCTTCAAGAAACCATCGGTAAATGAATTTATCTTATGTTGTTTATTACATAACTATATATTTATATATGTATTTCATATATAATATATATTATATTATATATACATATATATTATATATACCAGCAGAAAAACCACCTTTCGGGTGGTTTTCTGTAAGCATGTGTGGTGTGTATATTGATATTATACACAGAAATTGAACGAAGTCTATGTTACACTCTCTTCTGTAATCAGTAACGTAATCCATGATACATAAAAAACAGACGATATATATAAACTGCATTAGGAGAAAATTAGCGACGGAAATATATGCGATTATAAGTGTTACAATATAACGGCCGCTAACCGGAAGTGTTGACATTTGACAATTTTAAAGAAGTGAATCTTTAAATAAGCTATAAAATGTATTTAATCAACAGCCACGGATTTTAGTAGATAAATTATGTAATATTCATTCATTATTTAGTGTCGTTAGGTACGGGCGGTGGATTGGCAGTATCGGTAGAGGGTCGGACGCCATGCTTTCCAGCATAGTTACGTCCCTTTACGATCTGAGTTCAAATCCCGCCGACGTTGACTTTGCCTTTCATCCTTACGGGGTCGATAAAATAAAGTACCAGTAATGCACTGGGTAATTGCTGGCCTTGTGCCTAAAGTAGAAACAATTATTTATTCAAAGTAATTCAACTTATTTTACAAACGGAGTAAAAAAAAATATATTCTGGATGCAGTCCCGCACTGCTTTCTTTATTATATATATATATATATCGATTGTGAGACAGGTTCAGTGAGGCCATCTGGCCTGTCCTTCCTCATAACCGAGCCATCCAGTTCCACACTGTAAATGTGGTTGGTGTTAGGGCATCCAGCAGTAAAATACCTGGAAGAAGGTGCGACATGGATAACGCTTGCCAGACATACCTCTCGGCACGGTCAACCCGTCTGAACCATGCAATGGACGTTAAACAGTGATGATTATATATATATCTATATCTATCTATATCTATATATATATATATATATATATATATATTACTTCAAAATATTAATAAATATAGACATTCATGTGATCAAATATTAATAAATATAGACATTAATGTGATCAAATATATTTTATTATACATATTTCAGAGATACTGAGCTATTTCATCAGTACGCCCTCATCAGATAAAATATATTGATGTCTGACATACCTCAACTGTGCTGATAGTTCAATTCCAGTCTTTATTCATTGATTAATCAATTGTTAAACTTTTGATTATATATATATATATATATATATATATATATATATATATATATATATATATATATATATAATCATGTACACCTATACACATACATCTGTTTTTCTTTTATTTTTTTGCATTTATAAACCTCCTTACATAACTCACACGTGTTTACGTATAATGTCCCATATACATTATATATACATATTTATGTGTGCGTGTTTATATCCATACATACATACATACATACATACATACATACATACATACATACGTGTCTTGGTTCCTGGTGTCCTGTAAGAGAGGGGGGGGGGGTTTCCTTTCCTCCCTTCTCGGTTCTCTTGCATGTTTTCACTCGTAATTAGCTAAGTGCAGGAGAATGCCAGCCACTTACACATACACAAT
>CAXHJY010000566.1:7500-17500 GCA_964016885.1 Eledone cirrhosa | reverse complement strand
TGCGTATGTGGGTGTATGCGTATGTGGGTGTATGCGTATGTGGGTGTATGCGTATGTGGGTGTATGCGTATGTGGGTGTATGCGTATGTGGGTGTATGCGTATGTGGGTGTATGCGTATGTGGGTGTATGCGTATGTGGGTGTATGCGTATGTGGGTGTTTGCGTATGTGGGTGTATGCGTATGTGGGTGTTTGCGTATGTGGGTGTTTGCGTATGTGTGTGTTTGCGTATGTGGGTGTTTGCGTATGTGGGTGTTTGCGTATGTGGGTGTTTGCGTATGTGTGTGTTTGCGTATGTGGGTGTTTGCGTATGTGGGTGTTTGCGTATGTGGGTGTTTGCGTATGTGGGTGTTTGCGTATGTGGGTGTTTGCGTATGTGGGTGTTTGCGTATGTGGGTGTTTGCGTATGTGGGTGTTTGCGTATGTGTGTATAATGGTTTGTTTGGTGTGAAAGACTGACGACTGGAAGCTATTGTTTATTGGAGCAGAAGTGTTGTGTGTTAGTAGTTATATGTGTGTGTGTGTGTGTGTGTGTGTGTGTGTGTGTGTGTGTGTGTGTGTGTGTGTGAACTCTTGGGCTGTCATATGTATGTGTTTATAAATTATACATACACACTCACACCGGTGTATTTTATACATAGGTGTGAGTGTGTATTTTCTCTCTCTATGCTTTATATGTATTCTCTCTCTCTCTCTACATATATATATATATACATATATATATATATACATATATATATATATATATATGCGTATATAATCACACAGCTATATGCATTCAGTCTTGTGATAGTGTTTGTGTCATCATTTTCAAAGCACTTCGTTAACATCACCACCACCACCAACATCGTTGTCATTATCATTATTATGACAACCATTGCCAAATATTTTCACCAAAATCTCTTACTTCCCAAGACAACGAAGGAAGGTTGTTCGATCTGCTATAAACAACAGTCAAATCACCCTCAACACCTTCAAGAGATTGTCACATTACGCCTAGAATACTTCTGGCTAGTTACTCTCCATGTCTCTCTTGACAAAAGCTTGTCTTGGGACTTGTCCTATAATTTCTGGGAAGGCGGCAATGTGTGTGTGTTTTGACTCGATTATATTTACCTCAGTATTTGACAGGTACTTTTGTTTTATCGATTTGATAAGCAAAGTTAACCTCGGCCGAGACGGAGGTGGACAGTCGAAGTTAAATGCGGCAAGGTATTTCGTCCGACGTTCTTACCTTCACTGCATTAGTGACAATAACTAACTGAATATTATTAAACTGAATAATTTTGGGGGAGGGGAAAGTCGATTAAATCGACCCCAGTGCGTGACTGGTACTTTATTTTACGGGGTCGATAAAATAAAGTACCACCCCAAAATTGCTGGCCTTGTGCCTATATATGAAAACATTATTAAACTGAATAGGGCGGTGGATTGGCAGTATCGGTAGAGGGTCGGACGCCATGCTTTCCAGCATAGTTACGTCCCTTTACGATCTGAGTTCAAATCCCGCCGACGTTGACTTTGCCTTTCATCCTTACGGGGTCGATAAAATAAAGTACCAGTAATGCACTGGTTAATTGCTGGCCTTGTGCCTAAAGTAGAAACAATTATTGAACTGAATAACATTAAATGTTAAAACTACTACTACTACTACTACTAATACCACCACCACCACCGTCACTACCACTACCACCACCACTGCCACTATTACCACTACTACTACTACCACTACCACCACCGTCACTACTACTACCACCACCACCACCGTCACTACTACCTACCACCACCACCACCACCACTGCCACTATTACCACTACTACCACCACTACTACTACCACTACCACCAACGCACTACTACTACCACCGTCACTATCACTACCACCACCACAATCACTACTACTACCACCACCACCATCACTACTACTACCACCACCACCACCATTACTACTACTACCGCCACTACTACCACTGCCACTACTACCACCACTACCACCATCATTACTACTACTACTCCACTACACTACTAACACTATACTACCTCCACCACCACTCTACTACCACCACCACCACCACTACCACCACTACCACCACTCCACCACCACTACCACCACTACCACCACTCCTCAACACTATTATTGTCATCATTCAATAATCTAACCGCTACCACCATCGCCACCAACATTGTCATTAACTTTATCTTTTCACCTCTATGTCGTTATCTTGAAACCATGACGACGACGACCACCCCCACTTCCCCCCACCCCCGCCTCCCCCACCCCCACCTCCCCAACCACCACCTCCCCAACCACCACCTCCCCAACCACCACTTCCCCAACCACCACCACCACCACCACCCCCATCACTACTGCAAACATTGTCGTTTTCAATCATCCCCACCGTTCCTGGGGCTTGGAACTATACAATAACGCCGCTGCTTTTACCACCATTAACACTCATAGCACCACACCGCCAAGTTGCTAACCACCACCACCATCACCACCGCTGCCGACATTAACATAAAATGCCCCCCCCCCCCCCTCACGGATTGTAATCATCAGCATCACCACCATTAACGTCACAATTTCTAACTAACCGGCATCACCATCACACCACTCCTCGTCGTTTTCAAACCACCACTTTAACACTGACACCACCACCACCACTTTAACACTGACACCACCACCACTTTAACACTGACACCACCACCACCACTTTAACACTGACACCACCACCACCACTTTAACACTGACACCACCACCACCACTTTAACACTGACACCACCACCACTTTAACACTGACACCACCACCACTTTAACACTGACACCACCACCACCACTTTAACACTGACACCACCACCACCACTTTAACACTGACACCACCACCACCACTTTAACACTGACACCACCACCACTTTAACACTGACACCACCACCACCACTTTAACACTGACACCACCACCACTTTAACACTGACACCACCACCACCACTTTAACACTGACACCACCACCACCACTTTAACACTGACACCACCACCACTTTAGCACTGACACCACCACCACTTTAACACTGACACCACCACCACCACTTTAACACTGACACCACCACCACTTTAACACTGACACCACCACCACCACTTTAACACTGACACCACCACCACTTTAACACTGACACCACCACCACTTTAACACTGACACCACCACCACCACTTTAACACTGACACCACCACCACTTTAACACTGACACCACCACCACTTTAACACTGACACCACCACCACCACCACTTTAACACTGACACCACCACCACCACTTTAACACTGACACCACCACCACCACTTTAACACTGACACCACCACCACCACTTTAACACTGACACCACCACCACCACTTTAACACTGACACCACCACCACCACTTTAACACTGACACCACCACCACCACTTTAACACTGACACCACCACCACCACTTTAACACTGACACCACCACCACTTTAACACTGACACCACCACCACCACTTTAACACTGACACCACCACCACCACTTTAACACTGACACTACCACCACTTTAACACTGACACCACCACCACCACTTTAACACTGACACTACCACCACTTTAACACTGACACTACCACCACCACCACTTTAACAGACACCACCACCACCACCACCACCACCACCACTTTAACACTGACACCACCTCATAGCCGTGGTTTCTAAATATTATCATCCAAAGTTAACTTTGCCTTACATCCTTACGGGGTCGATAAAATAAAGTACCAGTAATGCACTGGGTAATTGCTGGCCTTGTGCCAAAAGTAGAAACAATTATCATCACCGTGACTACTACTACTACTCAGTATTTTGGCAGTATCGGTAGAGGGTCGGACGCCATGTTTTGCAGCAAAGAGTTACGGCCCTTTATGATCTGAGTTCAAATCCCGCCGAGGTTAACTTTGCCTTTCATCCTTATGGGGTCGATAAAATAAAGTACCAGTACCAAGTACACTGGGATAATTGCTGGCCTTGTGCCAAAGGTAGAAACAATTATTTATTTACCTTGGGGTCGCAGCCATCTCCACACCAATGGTTTCTAACCATCATCGTCATCATGATTACTATCATTACCATGACCGCCTCCACCACCATTATATCACACCCATAGCTTTAACCATCGCCACCACCACCACCACCACCACCATTATATCACACCCATAGCTTTAACCACCACCACAACCCTGTATTGTTTATAACCATAGGGTCACTGCCATCGACACTACACACATGTAGTACTGCTCCCGTCATCCCCCAGCAGTCGTCACCCATGACTGATTACACAGCCCCACCCCCACCCAACAACATCAGCCCCACCTAATGTCCTCCCCCTGATTCCCGTTGCTGTTTAGCATGACAACTCCCTTGTCACCGTTGCACCACCACCCCAATGCCACCAACACCACAGCAGTTACAGCATAGCCTCAATATCAACACCATTCCCTCAATAAGACTATCACCACCTCCATACTACTACGACGACCTCTATACACGAGGTCGAAGCTTCTATGAAGATGGAAATAAGTTTGTTGTTACACCTCAATCTCTCCCCACCCCCACATACACACATAAACCGTTGTGTTGTTTCCTTGTAAGGGTTATTGCACGGCGACGGGGAAAACATTCGTTTTTGGAGGTATTTTTAGTTATGGCTCTGGGTTTAAAAGGTAGGTGTAGCATGGCCGAATAGTAGAGGTTCATTTCACAATCTTGGGTCTCGGGTTCGATTCCATTGTGGTATTTCGAGAAATTGTCATTTATCATAATCTCTAGTCTGGTCTCAGTATGCCTTAGTGAAATTGGCTAGATGGAAACTGTCACATACATGAACAGCCTTGTCACTGTGTCATACTGAAGAGCTTGTGTCTGCAGAATGCTCGGCCACTTACACGTTAATTCCAAACTTGTCACTGTCATACTGAAGGGTATGTGTCTGTGGAATACTCAGCCACTTAAACGTGAATTTCAAGAACAACTGAAACACTGCTGTCACCGATGGAGGTCAACTTTACCTTGATATACGACATGCCTCGAAATAAAGGGCAAAGTTGACCTGTGCAGGATTTGAACTCAGAACGCAGAGAACCAGCACGAATGGCGTGAAGCAGTTTATCTGATATTCTAATGATTCTGCCGATTCGCCGCCTGATGGCTAAATATGAAAAATCAGAGAAACAAATTGTTTCAGTACCCAGTCACAGTGTTGTAACAGCTGTGTAAGGCAGCTTCTTCCTGAGCGAAAGCCATGCTGCGTGCTAGTTAGGCGGTCATTTTCCTCGAGGAACGTGATCCATTTCTTTCGGATGATTCGTTCCATTACCTTACTGATATGTGACATCAGGGAGACTGGCCTGTAGTTTTTGGCCTCCGCTCTGCTTCCTCCTTTATGGATAGGGCATATTGTGCCTTCTTTGAGCTCTCTGGGTAGTTTACCGTTAGCCAAAGAACTTTTGAAGAGGGTCTTCAGTGGTCTTGCTAAGGCACGCTTACAAGTTTTTATGAGGACCGCTGGGAATCCATCAGGTCCAGCAGCTGAGTCTGTTCTAATTTCGTCTATGGCAAATATCACATCTTCCTCCGTTATGTCTATGTGGTTGATGGTCGCCATTTCTTCTTGGAGTGTTGTGGCGTCAAAGAAATCCTCCGGTTTTGTTATTTGCATGTCTCTCAATGGGGGTGTGAACACACTTTTGTACTGTTCATTCAGTATTTCATTTATCCCGTGGTGATCCTCGGTTAATGAACCATCTTTATGGAAGAGTGGCCCAATCTTGCAGTGTACCGAGGCAGTCTCTTTTGCAAATTTAAAGAAGGCCCTAGGGTTTGTTTTAATATTTGCTATGGTACTGATTTCTCTCTCTGCCCTCTCTTTTTCATGGGAAATTTTGAGTGCAGTTTCAATTTCAAGTAGTGCATGTTTCTGATAGGGTCCTTTTTGTTTTTCTGTTGTGCATTTAACTGGTTTGAAAGCTTAGGTCTTCGTCTCATAAGGATTTTCCTGTCTCTGGGAATGAGATTTTTGCGTCCGTTGGCCTTTTTCTCCGGGACAAACTTACAGCATATAGTTTGTATTGTCATGAAATGTTGAAACTGTGTGTTGGTGTCTTGTGTGGTGATGTCGCTCCAGTTTTGCTTCCGGATTTCTTTCTTGATCTTTTTCCAGTTAGCCTTGTGAAAGTTAAGGCTGGATAAGTTCCCGGTGCTTCTTGATGGTTGATTCTCTGTTGACTCTCTCGGACCACATATCATTAGTTCTACTAAGTTATGATCCGATAAAATCGTTGGTGTCACCTTTACATTGTGGATGAGCACTGCGTTGTTTGTAAAGCAGAGATCCAGGACATTCTCGTCTCTTGTTGGGAGGAGAACTGCTTCTTCCATGAACAGCCTGTGTGTGAGGGCCAGCAGGGACTCCGTCTGTCTCTGTTCTAGTGATGTCATTCCAGGGAGGAGGTGGCCCTCAGGCCAATTGACCTTTGGTAAGTTAAAGTCTCCCAGTAGCAGAATGTTGAGACCCTGGTCCAGTTTGTCAAGGACTTCCATCCTTCTGAGGCTATACTCAAACTTACCTTCATGACTGGGGGCGTCGGGTGGCCGATATGTGACACATATTACCGATTTCAGTTGCTTCATATGTACTACCAGTGTGTCACAGGCTGAGTTTGAATGTGTCAACAGTACAATGGATGTGACATCTTCACGGATGTACAGGGCAACTCCACCATGAGTTCTCTCCTTCCTGCCTGAACGAAATACAGTATATTTTGGTATATGTATTTCCGCATGTGCTATACTGCATGTCAGGTGCGTTTCGGTCAGTGCCATGCATATTGCTTGATTGCTTATGGCTAAGTCTCTCAATTATGGAATTTTACCATGTTAGTGAGTTTCAGGAGGCCTTTGACATTCAACAGCAACACTGGTGTGACTTTTGGGATGTCAGCAATGGCTGTCGGTGTGGCAATACTATTTCTAAGGGGCCTAAGTATTAGTTAAAGATCCACTATTTACTTTAAAGGAACTAAGTTAATATTTCTCTTTATTTCTCTTTTTATATTTATCATCTATTAATTTAAAAAATAAGTTGTTATAGTAACGTGTTAGAGTGGTTTGACGTAAGATTTCTGTAGTTGGACAACAAAGATTTTCTATGCATTATGGCGTCATTTCGGACTTCTTAAATGTAAACATTTTCTTTGGCTGCTGGCTGTCGAGTGTTTTCGTGAGGTTATTATAGTGAAGTTCTTTACTCTTAAATAGCTGATTTTGAAAAGTCCCAGGAGGGGATGAAACGTTCGCAAATCAGCATTTAATGTAAAAACGTGTTTGGTGTCTATTTTAATGAATAATTTGCTTCTAGTGTAATTATTATTTTTAGCACAATAGGATTTTGTATGCATGTTTTTTTGGGGGAAACTTCTTTCAATGCCTTTTGTACTGCTTATTATAGTAAATTACTCTATTTTGAGGTGTTTTTTTAAATTCTCCTGTTTCTAATTTTTTATATTGTTTTTATAAAAAAAAAACGATATTTATTTCATACATACATACATACATACATACATACATACATATATACGTACATACATACATACGTACATACATACATAGAGAGCGTGCTAGATAGGCACAGACACAGACACACAAACACAAACACACACACACACACAGACACACACAGAGGCAGAGAGAGAAGTATGTATAGTGGCGCTTTGAAGCATTAGAAAATATACTTTTTAACAATTAGATGACGGGAGAGGACCAGGTGTGTGTAGGTACGTGTGGTTGTACGCCCGCTGAAGCTCGCCAACTGCTTGTCAGCTGCACGGCGTCTTACCTTTCTTTCATATATATTTATTGGTGATGGCGGGGTTGGTGGGGTGGAGGCAACCATGTATTGTTATGTGTTGTTTTCTTCCACCGCTTCATCTTCACCTTTGGTCCTCATTTGCCTGGGTGGGCGGGTGGCCTGACTGCTGGGCGGGTGTCGCTGTTGTGGTTGCTGGCCATAGACACGGGCGACTATCTCGCCGCCGTTCGTCAGGTATGAGAGGAAAGGATGTGTGTATATGTATGTGTGATAGTTAGTGTGTGCCGGTTTAGCTGATGTTAAGAGATTCATATAACACTCACACACATACGTGAGGGAGGGGGGTGATGGGTGTAATAATTGTTGTTGTGGTTGGAGAGGTAGTGTTTAGATGTGGCGTGTGCGTATGTATGTATATAAAATGGTTGGTTGGTTGGTTAGGAAGGGGCATGCGACGCCGTGTATATATATATATATATATATATATATATATATATATATATATATATATATATGTTCGTGTGTGTAAATGTATTAGACGACACGAGTGGCCATTCTGGGCACGTGCCGCGTGTCACACCCGCCGCCATCACTGATGGTCATCTGGTCACTTAAAGGTACATTTATAACGGTTATAGTCAGCGCATGCATACACCACTGCGTGTTCCATTTTCGTTTATTTTTCGGCCTGTTCAGATATTCATGCTCACACCTATTTGTATGTAATTGAGTGGTTCCTCGTTGGTTTTCGACGATGAGTGTTTCAGTTGTTCGATCAACGGAACAGCCTGTTCATGAAGTTAACGTGTAAGTGTTTGAGTATTCCACTGACATGTGTATCCTTAACATAATTCAACGTGACGCATTAACAAGGTTGCCCCTTGAATTACATGTACAGTACTTCCGATGAGTTGCTTCCAAGGATTTTCAATAAACAACACCAGCAATGGAAGGACCATTGGAAACTTTGTTTCTCTGGTTGGTCCAATCTGATGATTGGCTCTTTTCTTCTTCCATGAGTTCCGATTTACAGACATCATCAGCAATGGAAAAAACCTTTGGAAACATCGTTTTTCTGGTCCAATCTAGCGATCGGATTTTTCCTCTTTAGTCAAGACAATTGGTTCTAATCAGTGTAACAATGGATGCTTTCACTCTTTTGTAGTTATTTGATGGAAAAAGTAATTACCCTCAGCGCCCCCAACAACTATTTCCAGAGAGACCTGCCTACACGTAAATTGTAAATAATATATAATAAATAAAATTTATATATAATAAATACTATGTATAAATAAATATATATAATATGTATCATTTGATATTTAATATAGATCATCTCTACCGCCCCCTCAGGCCCCAGTGTCCCACTGGACCTTCTCAACGCCCACGTTGAGAACTTCTGATTGAATCCATATCCATGTATCGTATAACTCGCTCTCATCTTGAACGAGTTCGAAGCTGTGTGTATACGGTGTATCATTCCAGGCTGTGCACACTTTTATCATCAGCGTCTTTTGAATAATCGCATATAAAGGGTAGCGAAAAAGTCACGCACCACTCTAATCACGAGAAATGCCGTTTATATAAGAGAGACGATAATCTTTTATTCTATTTATATAATATTCACCTATCACAAAATTATTAACAAAAAATTGGTTACAATAATTGTACAAACTGATTTCACTCACATTCATTACATTCTGAAAACGAAACCCAAAGAGAATATTGTACACTATTCAAGACTTCGGTATCAATCTTTGCACATTGAGCTCTTATGTTTTTTGGGGGGGTTTTTGTTTTTTTAATTCTTCAACCCTTCTCAGACGAGATTAAAAATAATTATGATATGAAATTATGGCAGTTATTTTGCTGGTGCTACTTTTGTGCCATCCTTTATATTGTATATGTTTATGTGTGTAAACCTGGAATCGGTGGGTTATTGATAGAATAAATGCCAGTGCCATAGTTAGTTCCGCATGCTTTTAAATTTCACTACCTGGGTTACATTGTTAGGTTCTTATTTTGGTATCTTCGATAGCAATATCGAACAGGTGAACCTTCAGTTCAGTTTAGTTGATTTTTTTCACTGTTTTTACTATGTTTAACAGCATGTTAAAAAGATTTATTGCAATGCAAAAATCCA
>CAXHJY010000566.1:0-5000 GCA_964016885.1 Eledone cirrhosa | reverse complement strand
TCTCGCTCTCTCTCTCTCTCTCTCTCTCTCTCTCTCTCTCTCTCTCTCTCTCTCTCTCTCTCTCTCTCTCTCTCTCACGTCCACCATCCCTCTCTGTCTTTTTCCTGTTTTTCTATTTCCCTACATCTCTCCGTCTTCTCAATATGTCCGTCTCTCATTTTATCACCTCTCTCTCTTTCTCTGTCTTCCTCATTGCTTTTCTCTTACTTTCTCTCTCTTACGCCCACTTTTTCACGTACTGCCTCATCTATCTACTACTACTACTACTACTACTACAACTACACACACACACGTAACGGAGCAAGTGAAAGAACCAGGTGGACCGTAACGCACCAGAGTACTCGATACTTAGGGTAGTAGAGTGGGTAATAGGAAAACTGTCAGGACCCCGACGGCTGAGCTCCGGCCGTTTCGAAACGGGGTCCTGTCTCTTTTCCTATATATATATATATATATATATATATATCCACCTGTCTCTGTTATATATATTTCTCTACCCCCTGGCTACAAACATTCTCACCTCTTTCGCCATTTCATCACATTCTTGTTGACGTTTGTTATTACACCAAACAGGATGTTTTCTAATTTTTACTCTGAGTATGGTGTGTTCTGTAGTGTGGTGTGTGCTCTGTAGTGTGTTGTGTGTATGTAGTGTGTCTATGTATGTGTTGTATGATAAATGTGTTTTAGTGTCTTTCCTGTATAACTTTGTGTGTGTGTTTAAGTATGTTTCCTGAGGAAATACCATCGTGCGTGTGAGTGTGTGGCTGGCTGCATGTGTGTGTGTAGTGTAAGGTGATAGCTGTGTTTGTGTGTGTGTTTGTAGTGTGAGAAGGTGACTGACAAGTGTGTATATGATGAGGAAGTGAACGATGATGATGATGTGTGAATGAGCGAAATATATTTTAACGTCTTTCCTGAGGAAACACCTCTCTCTCTGTGTATTCAGGTGTGTGTGTGTTTGGTGTATTCATGTGTTTGTGTGTGGCTTTGTGAAGTGTCTGTGTGTGTCAAGTGACAGACACTTCCTAACACCCTCTCTGTATGTGTTCGTGTGTGCCTCTGTACCTGTACATGTGTTTGTGTGTATTCACGTGTGTGTGTGTGTGTGTGTGTATTGTAAATTTAACGCTAAAAGTTTTCTCCGCCTATTCCCCTCAGGTTCTTCCCGTTCTTTTAATTCGAATGACACATTACACCCATACACTTACACCCATACACTTTCACACACGTGCACTCGTAACGCACATGTATCTGCATATATAGATGCAGCATTATACATTAATATTCTCTCTCTCTCTCTCTGCCCCTCTCTCTTGCTCTCCCCCTCTCTCCCTCTCTCTCTCTCTCCCCCACAAACACCTGTACGTATGAAAGCCATATGTATAGCACATACACATGTACCTTGTTGGAACATGCACAGACGTGTGTGTGTGTGCGAATTGTTTACATATACATATACGGACACACACACACACATGAATCTAGAAGATGGAAGTGATTGGGTTGAGAAAAAATCCATGTTGAAGGAAGTTGAGTCGGTGATGGGGCGGTTAAATGGGAGTCAGATACCTAGATTAAACTGTCTACCCCCCCCCCCCCATCTCTCACTCATAACCATCACTACCTCATTCCCCACCCACTAACCATTACATGGTCGCTCGAGCTGCTAGAATCAGCAGTCAAGTCTTGAGATCACACTGCCACTGACTTGAAAAGGGTGGCATTGAATAAGATGTTCCTGAGTTTTCATTGTAGCTTGAGAAAACACAGGATGATTGCGGCTGGAATGTCTTCGATCATAAGTCTTCTCGATCAGGGCTGACCCCGTGTTAAACATCAATAACCTAATCACCAACACCATTAATGATATCTCTGTCGTATTTTCAATTTAAATAGTTTGAGACATCACGGTTTTGCCAGTTAAACTGAATATGCTTCGCTGAGGAGATCGTATAAAATCGAAATATATTTATTATTTTCACCAGTTGGCTTTAAAGATAAGATACACCGCCATCTGTATCTTTAGTTTTTGGAAAATTTTGATTACTTGATATTACTGGAGTTATATCTCTTCGTTGTTGGTTTTGAATTTTGAACAGCATCACTAGCAAGTTTTCCTGCTAATCAATTGAATAATTTCAGTGTTTATGAACTCAGTATATTATATGTTGCGACATAACGGTATGAGTCGGTCGTTTCCGACAGAGTGATAGATGAGATAATGATGGATGGTTGTCCCGTAACTCCTGAGGGAGTCGTAGGCGTGCCGTATTAACATACGGCGTTTCTAGAACATTTTTAAACTTGGAGGAGCTCATCCCATCTCCAGGTCTGAATACAGTAGATTTCTTCCAGTGAAGAATAGTGAGAGAATGGAAATGAAAAAGAGATACCGGAAGAATCGGTCCCGATACTTGACTGATAATCTTAGCCAAAACTGGTTTTAAGCGCCATTTATCAAAAGTCTTCTCTCGCTCGGACTCTGCCTCGGACTCTTCCTTGCTCAGGGGAAAGGCAAGGGTTAAGAAGAGATGATAATCTTAGCCAAAACTACATTGAGTGGCCCTCGCATTTATCATGGGTCTTTTCTCGCTTGGTTTCTCTCTAGTTCAGAGGAAAGGCACGGTCAGTACGTCTGGGAGGGACAATCATGTGGATACAAGGGTTACCAAGAGAGTTGGTTGTGATTGACTCAAAATCGGGAATGGGGACCCCACTCTTATTTGTAGGATGGATGGCCCTTGACTCATTGTTGAGATTCTCTCTCCTTGTAAACAGCTATAGTCCTGCTTGTTAAGGTATCCGAGTGTGGCGTTGCCGTTTTGGCTGCTGACGGTCCGACCATCAAACAAGTAATATAATTTCCTTTTAAACTTCAGAGTCCGTCTTACATCTTCTCGCATGGCTTATTGGTTAACGACTCACGACCATATATGGTAGTTTGTCCGAAATTTGGACTATGGGTGATGTGTTCTTAAGCAAGACGCTTCCCGGGAGCCCCTATCAATTAAATCACTCGATTTGGATATAGCGTAGATTATAAATGTAATTTTATGCCGAAGTTATATAGTTCCTCACTGTTGGTTTCAATTTTTAGCTATCTTAAAGATTTCTAGCAATCAATGTAATAAATGGAACAATGTATTTATTTACATACGGGATAAACTATAAACGACGTTAACATAAAACTTTTTGTGTGCAATCGGAACACTATTGTACAAGGAAGCTCCCGTTGAAAGAAGAATTCCAGACACATACATACACACACACATACACATTATACACGAATATGAACAAACATACGTTAAACAGATACATGCACAGTAACGATGTCCCAGTTTTGGTGACCAATGGTGGTTGTTCTTGTTTACAAGAAAGGGATTCTATACACTAAGGGAGTTTCCACACTTGTCCCTTTATACCGCCATCGCCTCCATCTCCACCACCCTAGCAGGTGTTTCAGAGACAGAGAGAGAGAGAGAGAGAGGCAGGCAGGCAAGGGAACCAACTAACCCCTCCATTGGAAAAGCAGGGATCTGGGACATTTTAAAGAGAGGTTTAATGTGTTGCCAGCAAACAATAGGAATTAACACATTTGTCTCTGCCATTATTCCCCCCCCCCCCACACCCCTCTCTCTCTCTTACCTTGTTCCAGCCTCTCTATGTCATTTTGTTACAACTCCTTCCCCTCTGTCTCACACTCTATATTTCATCACGTTCTCTCTCCCTCTCTCTCGTCCCCTTCTCAACTCCCTTATATTTGGTCTAATCATACTCTTTTTACCATTCAGTTGCCTTCTCTCTCACTCCCACTCCCACTCTCTCTCACTCCCACTCTCTCACTCCCTCTCACTCCCACTCTCTCACTGCCTCTCACTCTCTCTCACTCCCACTCTCTCTCACTCTCTATATATATATATCTATCTATCTATATCCCTTTTGCTTATATATATATATATATAGATAGAGAGATAGAAATTGATCAACGTGTATTTTTCACCTTTTGTTCCCTGAGTGCTTTCCTATCCTCCATCCCCCTTCCTTTAACCTCTCCGTACATACATACTCCCCCTCTCTCTCTCTCTCTCTCTCTCTCGCCATTCATTTTTTCGTTGCATCACAACCATCTGCTACTGTTGTGTATGTGCGCTTCACATACACAAACATACACACGTGTGTATGTTTTTTTCTAATATGCGTGTTTTATATCTGTAGGTATATAAATTACATCGTTTCCCCATGTGTGGTATAAATAATCCTTTTTAATGAATTATTTATATTATAAATGTAAGTCCAACTCAGACCGGAATGAGAGATGGACGATATATATATATATATATATAAATACATACATATATATATAAATACATACATATATATATATATATATATATATATATATATATATATATATATATATATATATATATATGAGACATGTAAATTCGCGATCGCAGCGCCCAGCGGCTCCGGCTTTTGTTTTATGCAAGTCTTACCGAGGGCGTAGAGTGTGTGTGTGTGTATATATATATATATTCATATACATATATATATATGAATATATATATTCATATATATATATATATTCATGTATATATGTATTCATATATATATATATGTATTCATATATATATATATATATATATATTTATATATATATATATATGAATACATATATACATGAATATATATATATATATATATATATTTATATATATATTTATATATATATTTATATATATATATATATATTTATATATATATATATATATTCATATATATATATATATATATATATTTATATATATATATATATATATTCTTATATTTATATATATTCTTATATATATATATATATATATATTCTTATATATATATATATATATATATATATATATATATATATATATATATATTATATATATATATATATATATATATATATATATATATATATATATATATATATATATATATATATATATATATTATATATA
>CAXHJY010000565.1:177500-188633 GCA_964016885.1 Eledone cirrhosa | reverse complement strand
GAAGATCAATATGAAGGACCACAAGAGGAATTTTGAAAATGACCTGCCAGTTAGATTGATCGCACCTTCAAAATCGGACCTGGGCAAATTAAGCAAAAACATTCTTGACAGGGTGATACAGCAAATTAAGAACTTGGATTGTGTATCTAACCTGAGCTTGTGGAAGGGAACTGGAGAGGTTGTTGAGTGGTTTAGGCAAATTAAATATAACAATAATAATAGGTTTATTCAACTTGATATAGCTAACTATTATTCTTCTATTACCCCTAGTCTACTAAATAAGGCACTAAATTACGCATTCAAACATACTGACCTAACTAGCAAAGAAATGCATATTATATTATCGGCTAGGAAAACTTTGATAGAATTTAATGACAAATTATGGACCAGAGCAGATAGAGATAGCAATTTTGACATAACTATGGGATCTTCCGACTCAGCTCAGGTAACTGACCTTGTGGGCTTATTTTTAATCAATTCGCTACATAGGAAAATACCTGGTACTACCGGAGGTTTATATAGGGATGACATGCTTTTACTTATTAATAATAATAACCCTGAACTAAATAGAAAATGTAAACAAATTACAAAATTTTTTAATTACTTTAACCTTAAAATAGAAATTGAGAACAACCATAGAATAGTCAATTTCCTAGATATAACATTAAATCTCAACACATGTCTCCACTATCCTTTTCACAAGTTGAATGAAAACTTAAACTATGTCAACTTTAACTCTAACCACCCCAGATCTGTCAAAAACACTATAGTAAACTCAGTTCAAAAACGTATCTCTAGGATCTCGTCGAATAGAAAGATTTTCGACGAAAAGGCCCAATACTATAATGAAGCATTAGCTAGGGCAGGATATGCTGATAAGATTGTGTACATAGATAATGATAGACAAACTAAACAAAGTAACAACTTTTTTAATTACGGCAACAACATTAACAACTATAATAGAAAGCATTACAATAATTCCAAAGGCCAAAAAAGAAATAGAACTAGGAACATAATTTGGTTTGCCCCCCCTTTCTCACTAAACATTAAAACCCACATCGCTAAATTATTTTTCAAAGCTCTTGATAATCGCTTCCCTAGAACACATAGGTATCACTCAATTTTCAATAGGCATACAATTAAATTAACCTACTCATCCACCAAAAATTTAGCACAAAATATTAATAGAATAAATAATAGGAACTTAAAACCTAGTGATAATAGCATAAATAATATACAAGTTAACAAATGTAACTGTAGAGATAGATCTAAATGTCCGTTAAATAACAACTGCTTAGTTAAAAATATAGTATACAATTGTAATGTTAATACTGACTCTAATTCTTTTAACTACGTCGGTTCCACATCGACGGAATTTAAACTTCGCTATAATAACCACAAGAATTCTTTCACAGATCCAAGTAAAAAATCTTCAACGGCACTATCAGGCGTACTCTGGCAACTTAAGCTAGATAACGTTAGATATTCGACGGCTTGGAATATAGTCTCAAGAGGGATTCCTTTTAATTCATCCTCTGAGACATGTGACCTCTGCGCAGAGGAGATATTCTTTATACTAAAATCTAAAAATTCCGTTAACCTACGGACAAATTTATTCAGTTGTTGCAAACATAGATTAAACTCAACGTTTAAATATAAATTTAAATTTAAAATGTAGTATATTTAGTTTGATTTATATTTATATGGGAAACTAGCCGATAAATTTTTGATTCCTAAATTTTTGATTCCTTCTTTTTATTCTTTTTTTTATTGTTTATTTTTATTTTTATTTTATTTTTATTTAAACATTCCCCATGAAAAATTAAGCTACCCTAAAAGCTGATGCTCCAAATTTTTTGAATAAACCTTACACTAGATAAACTTCTATATTAAATATAAGAACATATGTAGACCAATTTGGACATCATAAACTTTTTGAAATGATCTTTGCTAGATGTAATTTGATAGATAATTTTTGGCTTTGTCTTGTAATGAACTTGGCAATATATTGTCAATTAACTTTGAAGGGTTGATCTTTGTGGTTTATTTTTATTTTTATTTTTTATTATTGTAGTATTTTATAATTATTTTTTATTTTTTATTTTTATTTTTAATATCTTTAATATGTAAATTTTTAATACGTAATATTTTTTAATACGTAATATTTTTAATATGTAATATTTTTATTATGTAATATTCTTTCGTAATATTTTTTTAGCTTTCTATTTTATTATTACTTATTTTTACTTATTATTATTATTGTTATCTTTTTATTTTTTTAGTTTTGTTTCTGATATATATTTTTATTAGTATATTGAAATCTGCTCTCTATTTCTGCTTGATAGATAATCTTGTAGAGTAAAGACAGGAATAATAATACACATATATGTATGCTCAAATTTTTATACCACATTGAGAATGTTTTCCGTGAACCTAGAGTTTGCAGAGTGAATCATGTGGATTCGCATGGATGTTTGTAGCTGTCACATAAACATATGAATTTTTTTAAAACTAAACATAAGATAATTAATTTTCACACACTATGGATACTTGTCTCATTCAGGAATACTGATATTTACAATATAGTGTAAGTTTTATAAATACTAATACATTAAAACATAGGGTTTTTACGCCTCCGAATATATCTGGCTATTTTAAAATTTTTTCTCTCGCTATTTTTTCCTCTCTCTATATTTTTTCTCTCTATATATATCTCCCTTACATTAATACTTGAGCTAAATAAATAAATAAATAAATAAATAAATAAATGTATCATTGATACATTTACTCAAAATGACCCTCCCACTACCTAATTTTCTATATATATATGTATCTATCTCCTCTCTCCTCTCTATATATATCTCTTTCTGTTTCTTTACATGAAGTTCTTCGCTTTATCTATCTTTCCATCTCTCTATTTTGTTACATGCATTTCTTCTTTTTCTTCCTTTTCTTCGTTTTCTGTCTTTCTTTCTTTTTTCTCTCTTTCTTTCTCTCTGTGTAAAATTTTTTCACTGCCAGCTTAAACCTCTTCAAATGGAAGTCGGTGTTATAACGGTATGTCGAATCTATTTATCTATAAAACTGTTTATATTGTATTTTGTCTGAGGAAGGCATAGCATATTGGTTATATGATATCCCGAAATATATATATGAAATAAATATGGTTTTATAAATATAGTTTTCCATTTATTTTAATATTATAATATATATATATATATTATATAGTATATATATATATATATATATATATATATATATATATATTTATATATTATATATATATTATATATATATATATATATATATATATTATATATATATATATATATATATATATATATATATATATATATATATATATATATATATATATTCTATATATATATATATATATATATATATATATATATATATATATATATATATATATATATTATATATATATATTATATATATATATTATATATATATATATATATATTATATATATATATATATTATATATATATATATATATATTATATATATATATATATTATATATATATATATATTATATATATATATATATTATATATATATATATATATATATATATATATATATATATATAATATATATATATATTATATATATTATATATATATATATTATATATATACGATATTAAACAAATGGAAACTATATTTATAAAACCATATTTATTTCATTATATATATTTCAGGGATAACATATTAAAAATATGGTATGCCTTCCTCAGACAAAATACAATATATAAACCGTTTTATAAATAAATTTGACATACCTTAAACATTACAACTTCCATTTAAAAAGTTGATTTGGTAGTGAAAATGTTAAGGACAGTTAGAAAGAAAGACGAAGAGAAAAAAGAAGGAAAGTGTATAGTGCTAAGGACGAAGAGAAGAAGAAAGAAAGTGTATAGTGCTAAGGACAGTTAGAGAGGAAGACGAAGAAGATGAAGAGATGTATGTAAAGAAAAACAACAGAGCGAGATAGAGAGAGAAAGAGATATGGGAGAGAGAAATATATTGAGGAAGTGAAAAATGATAGGCAGCTTGGGCACAGATGATCAACGTACAAATGAGAGATTAAGGAGGGAAGGGGGTACTGTAATTATTTATTTATTTATTTATTTATTTAGTTATAGTCTTAAGGATACGGAGAGAAATAAAAATAAAAGTAAAAATAAATAAAGAGAGGTAGAGAGAGATATAGGTGGTGGGAGAAAAGAGGTAGATCGAGTAATATCTATCATACGAGGTGGGAGAGATACAGTTAAATCAGCCGATACATAAATCTCGTCAAGTGGAGAGGGAAGAGGAGAAGAAATAGATATATTCAGAAAGATGATAGATTTAAAATATTATGTTTCATCCATTTGAATTATCAATTCAAATGAATTAGGTATTATAATGTAAATATCAATATTCATGAATGAGACACATATCAATAATGTGTGAAAAAATGAAAAAATAATGACCCTATGTTTAGTTTAAAAATTCTTAGGTTTATAATCAAAATCTGAGATAAAACTTCAAAAATACTGAAATACATAAGTATATATGTATTTTCATGAAAAAAGAAAAAGAGAAAAGAGAAGGTTATCTCAAATTCAAGTTGACAATTATAGACACACATGTGAATTTACGTGATCGGCTCTGTAATTTCTTATTTTTCATGAAAATCTTCATTGCGTTACAAAAGATTCCACCATACATATATGTACATACATATATATATAGACATAAAATATACATTAATATTAATAATAATATTCTTGCCCTCACTTACATGATTATCGTTCAAGCATAGAATAGACAACAGATATCAATATATTAAAAACGCCAAGAATATTTTCATCACTCCCCAGAGTATCTAGGGACGTAAGAAAACATAGTATGCCACGCATATCAACCACAGAAAACCACCCTTCCAATTTATTTGACAATATATTGTCAAGTTCATTAGAAGCAATCAGAATCAAAAGCAAACAAAACCAAAATTATTCAACAAAACTTATTTAGCAGAAATCATTCAAAAAAAAATTTATGGATACCCAGTTGTTCTACAAATGCTCTTATATTTATTATAGAAGTTTATCTAGCTTAAAAATTTATTCAATAGATTGGGAGCATCACCATTTTAGGGTAGTTTAATTAATCTCATTAATTATATACTCATGAAGAAGGTTTTAAAAAATTGAAGGAATCGAAAGATTTATCGCCAAGCTTCATAAATAGTTAAATATCTTAAGTAAATATACTACATTTTAAATTTATATTTATATTTAAAAGTTGAGTTCAATCTATGTCTGCAGCAGCTGAATAAATTGGTCCGTAAATTAATGGAATTTTTAGATTTTAGTATAAAGAATATCTCCTCCGCGCAGAGGTCACATGTCTCAGAAGAGGAATTAAAAGGAATCCCTTTTGAGACTATATTCCAAACCATCGAATATCCAATTTTATCATGCTTAAGTTGCCAGAGTAACCCTGACAGCGATGTTGAAGATTTTTTATTTGGATCCGTGAAAGAATTCTTGTGATTATTATAGCGAAGTTTAAATTCTGTCGAGGTGGAACCAACATAATTAAAAGAATTTAAGTCAGTTTTAACATTACAGTTGTATATTATATTTTTAACTAAGCAATTGTTATTTAGCGGACATTTAGATCTATCTCTACAGTTACAGTTGTTTACTTGAATATTGTTTAGGCTATTTTCGGTATTTTGGCTAGGTTTTAGATTCCTATTATTTATTCTATTAATATTTTGTGCTAAATTTTTGGTGGACGAGTATGTTAATTTTATAGTATGTCTATTGAAAATTGAGTGATACTTATGTGTTCTAGGGAAGCGTTTGTCAAGAGCATTAAAAAATAGTTTAGCGATGTGGGTTTTAATGTTTAGTGAGAAGGGGGGGGGGGGCAAACCATATTATATTTCTAGTTCTATTCCTTTTCTGGTTTTTGGAATTATTGTAATGCTTTCTATTATAGTTGTTAAAGTTGTTACCGTAATTAAAATTGTTGTTATTTTTGGGTAGTTTGTCTATTATCGATGTACATAATTTTATCACTATATCCTGCTCTAGCTAACGCTTCATTGTAATACTGGGCTTTTTCGTCGAAAATATTTTTATTAGATGAGATTCTAGAGATACGTTTTTGAACAGAGTTCACTATAGTATTTTTGACAGATCTGGGGTGATTAGAGCTAAAACTGACATAATTCAAGTTTTCATTTAACTTGTGAAATGGATAGTGAAGACATGTGTTGAGATTTAATGTTACATCTAGGAAATTGACTATTCTACTGGTTATTCTCAATTTCTATTTTTAGATTAAGGTAATTAAAAAATTGTATAATTTGTTTTCTTTTTCTATTTAGTTCAGAGTTATTATTTTCAATAAGTAAAAGCATGTCATCTCGATATAATCCTCCGGTAACACCGGGTATTTTCCTATGCAGCGAATTAATTATATAAATAGGCCCACAAGGTCCGTTACCTGAGCTGAGTCTGATGATCCCATAGTAATGTCGAAATTATTATCTCTATCTGCCCTAGTCCATAGTTGGTTATTAAATTCTATCAATGTTTTCCCTTGCCGATAATATAATGTGCATTTCATTGCTAGTTAGGTCTGTATGTTTGAATGCGTAATTTAGTGCCTTATTTAGTAGATTAGGGGTAATAGACGAATAGTAGTTAGCAATATCTAGTTGAATAAATTTATTATTATTGTTATATTTAATTTCTTTAAACCACTCAACGACCTCTCCAGTTCCCTTCCACAAGCTCAAGTTAGGTAAACAATTCAAGTTTTTAATTTGCTGTATCACCCTGTCTAGAATGTTTTTGCTAAGTTTACCCAGGTCAGATTTTGATGATGCAATCAATCTACTCCAAAACTTGTTGAGTGCTTTTATATCAGTTATAAAATATTTACTCGTTGTAACCCAACAATTTTAAATAAAACTTTTGCATATATTATATATATATATATATATATATATATATATATATATATATATATATATATATATATATATATATATATATATATATATTATATATATATATATATTATATATATATATATATATTATATATATATATATATATTATATATATACTAGCTAGAAAAATGCGTACAGCAAAAAAAAGTAATATTGTTGGAACAAACCTTTAAAAATACAGGACAAGGAAGTAAGATAAACCTTTAAAAATACAGGACAAAGAACTAAGATAAAACTTTAAAAGAATAGGACAAGGATTATAAATTTTTACAATAATATTAGTGGCAAAATTCAATTGGTAAAAAATTGAGTTTCCATCATTACACCAATTACAACTATGATGTTCCGCATGCATCCACTCCAACCATGATCACTTGTCTGTCATCTTTCCCGGTCCAACTCCTCGCGGATGACCCGGCGCAACTCGGACTGGGTCGGAGCAGGAACTGGAGGGGGAGAGGGAGGGGTACGGGTCTTGACTCTGGGACGATGACGGCGAGTGACCAAGGTGAATGGGCCCGTGTTCGACTCGGAATCCTGCTGGTCCTCGATGACACTTTGAGGCACGGTTGACGGTTCCGGACTGGCTTCATGGGCAGTGGTAGAAGGGGCAGGTGGATAGGGCAGAGTGCTTCTTCCTGGGAGAGCACTTGAAAGCAGGTGAAGCCGGCGCCGGACTCGTTGAACCACTTCCAGACAGCACTGGGCATGTTGGCGCAGCAATGATGAAAGTTGAAGCAGGCGACGAGGGGGGAGGAGGTGGAGGCGTTGGTGCAGGAGCAACAGACTGCTGATTTGGGAGTCATTGTAGCTGGGGGATGCAGGCGCTGAGGGGGCTCGAGTAGAAGGGAAGAACAGAAATGAACCATGATGACTTTTCCTACATTTTTCCTGGCCCACTTCCTCATGAACCAATGAACCAGTTGGTACAACTCGGACTTGGAGGAGGAACACAAGACAGGGATCAATTTCATTGTATTGATATTTCTCATTAAGTAATTTCATGTTACTCAAATAAATCACTTTTATTTGATCAATTATCTATTTTTCCAATAAAATTTTTGCCACTAATATTATTGTAAAAATTTATATTCCTTGTCCTATTCTTTTAAAGTTTTATCTTAGTTCTTTGTCCTGTATTTTTAAAGGTTTATCTTACTTCCTTGTCCTGTATTTTTAAAGGTTTGTTCCAACAATATTACTTTTTTTTTGCTGTACGCATTTTTCTAGCTAGTTTCCTATTTTTCAAGGCAATGCAAACAACAACTACTTAATTAAATAGTTATTACTTTAGTTACTTCTATCAAAAAATCCCCAAAATGATGTTAATGAAAACTATAGGTGAAAGTGAAGCTATTCTTTTGTGACCTCTTAGTTACTTGTACCAATTTTGAATTTAATTCAAGCTACAGTGTCAGCCTGTGCATTGGAGTCACAGAAATAAGTTGAGATATTTATCTAATTGGTACAAGCATCCACTCCACATGGCGGGGACATAGGTCAGATCGTGGAGCACTCACCTATCTTAAAAATATTAACTTATGATAAATAAGAGTCATTTAAGAAAATACAATTTTTTTAAATTAGTAGGTGAGCATTAACAACTGAATCTAAATGGAGCAAATTTGCACCATTTGCATTTAGTTGAAAATAACATTTTAATTAAACATGACAAATTCTAATGCAATAGAAGGTAAATATCAATTTTCACATGCAAATTTTTTTGGGATTTTTTTCACGCGCGCCATTTTTGGTCGATTTTTTGTCAATTTTTCACATGCAAATTTTTTTGGGTTTTTTTGATTTTTTTTCACGCGCGCCATTTTTGTCGATTTTTTGTCAATTTTTCACATGATAATTTTTTTTTTGGATTTTTGGGATTTTCTTCACGCACGCCATTTTTGTCGATTTTTTGTCAATTTTTCACATGATAATTTTTTTTTGGATTTTTGTATTTTCTTCACGCGCGCCATTTTTTGTCGATTTTTCATATGCAAATTTTTTGATTTTCTTCTCACACGCCATTTTTGTCGATTTCATCATTTGAGTGTTCATAGTCCAAAAAACAACTGTATTGCATTTTCGCGCCAGGCAAAAAAGTAATAAGCCGATCAAAAAAGCCGCGAAACGTATATGGTGACTTTTTTCGAAAGCCGCGAAACGTATGAAGTGACCTTTTGCGATTTTTTTTGCGACCATTTTGGCGAGACTTTTGCAGGGAAACAAATTTTTCATTTGTAATAGTCAAAATAAATAAGCCGATAAAAAAGCCGAGAGACGTCATTTTCATATGTCAAATGAGCACACTATTCGCACCTATCGCAAATGAGTTCACTACTCGCACCTATCGGTACAAAAAATAGCACAACTATTCACAACTATTAGTACAAATCCAAATGATTTTCTGAATTTCTAGTATATCAATCAGCGACTGCTTTGAAAGAGAACAATGCAGTGAGTGATTTACTCATTTGAATATAAATAGAAGACAACCTCAACTAGTTTGCAACGTGTGACCACTTATCGCGAGATAGGAGAACATAATAGCTCCTAATTAGCTCAATGATTAATGTTTACTGCCACATTGTATCAACATTTAAAATTCAAATTCAAAAAAATAACCGCAGTCACTGGGGGGGGGGGGTTCAAATAACCACCGCACCCCGAATAACCGCAGTCACTAGGGGGGGTTCGAATAAGACCCTCACCCCAAATAAACAGCAGTCACTGGGGGAGGGTTCGAATAAGCGCCTCACCCCGATTAATCGCAGTCACTGTGGGGGGGGGGGGGTCGAATAAGCGCCGCACCCCGAATAACCGCAGTCACTGTGGGGGGGGGGGGGGGTTCGAATAAGCGCCTCACCCCGAATAATCGCAGTCACTGGGGGGAGGGTTCGAATAAGCGCCGCACCCCGAATAACCGCAGTCACTGGGGGGAGGGTTCGAATAAGCGCCGCACCCCGAATAATCGCAGTCACTGGGGGGAGGGTTCGAATAAGCGCCGCACCCCGAATAACCGCAGTCACTGGGGGAAGGGTTCGAATAAGCGCCGCACCCCGAATAATTGCAGTCACTGGGGGGAGGGTTCGAATAAGCGGGGGGGGGGGGGGTTCGAATAAGCGTCTCACCCCGAATAATCGCAGTCACTGGGGGAGGGTTCGAATAAGCGCCGCACCCCGAATAACCCCTTATCCTCCTCTGACCGGTCCCAAGAGATGCATCAAATGCACAGAGCGTCACCCTTACTCACTCACTTACTCACTTGAACACAGTTTTTTTCAGCAAACTTTGATCATAACTTTTTTTGTGCTGAACGAAATTTCGAGATTTTTAGCTTAAGAGATGTGCAATGATTTACTCTCCATGCTCATATAACTTTCATGTGATTTTGATAATCGGAAGACATTCTAATAATGCTGTAAAAGAGACGATTGCCAACGAAATCACTAAGACAACAATATTACTAAACCGACTACCGTCGGTTTAGGACTAAACCGACTACCGTCGGTTTAGGATAAACCGACTACCGTCGGTTTAGGACTAAACCGACTACCGTCGGTTTAGGATATATAAATATATATAAACATATATATATATATAAATATATATAAACATATATATATATATAAATATATATAATAAACATATATATATATATAAATATATATATATATAAATATAATATATTATAAATATATATATATATATATAAATATATATATATATATATATATATATATAAATATATATATATATATATATATATAAATATATATAAATATATATATATATATATATAAATATATATATAAATATATATATAAATATATATAAATATATATATATAAATATATATATATATATATATATAAATATATAGATATATATATATAAATATATATATATAAATATATATATATATAAATATAAATATATATATATATAAATATAAATATATAAATATATATATATATATAAATATATATATATATATATAAATATAAATATATATAACAGAGCGTCACCCTTACTCACTCACTTACTCACTTGAACACAGTTTTTTTCAGCAAACTTTGATCATAACTTTTTT
>CAXHJY010000565.1:127500-167500 GCA_964016885.1 Eledone cirrhosa | reverse complement strand
AAACGGCTGGGGTGCAGCACCTCTCTCTCCATCCTGATCCTTCTTCCGAAATGATATCGGAAGAAACGGACCAGTTGTTGGCCAGAGAGAAAGGTGCCCGACCTCAGTCCTTTCAGACGCGTCCACCATACAACCTGTTTCGCCATGGCTATTACGCACAGAAACACCGCCTCTGCTTCATCTTTGAAGGGGGGAGGCGGCTTGATCATTACAATAGACTCGGTGGTCAACCGGATCGGTCCCACCCTTGACAGCAGTTGTTCGACATAGCCCCACAGATCGGCTACGCCCGAGCAGTGTACCAATGCGTGTGCAACGGTTTCCTATATAGATAGATAGGTAAATATACACGGGTGTGTATGATTGTGTATAGAAGATTATATTAATAAGAGGAATTCCAACTTTGTCTGATTTACTCGTTTTATTTACAATCCTTTAAAATATATAATGGTATTATAATGAAATAGTATGATAGAATATTAAATTCTAAGTGTTAATTGACAGTCAAGTTTGCATTTGCAAACTTGACTGTCACCACATATTATGAACCTGAAGATTGCGAAAGCATGAAAGTACTTGTTCAATTAACACTTAGAATTTAATATTCTATCATACTATTTCATTATAATACCATTATATATTTTAAAGGATTGTAAATAAAACGAGTAAATCAGACAAAGTTCGAATTCCTCTTATTAATGTATATATATATATATACTTATATATATACTTATATATATATATATATATATATATATACTTATATATATATATATATATATATATATATATATATATATATATATATATATATATATATATATATATATATATATATATATATATATACTTATATATATATATATATATATATATATGTAATATATATATAAATATATATATAATATATATATATATATATATATATATATAAATATATATATATATACTTATATATATATATATATATATATATATATACTTATATATATATATATATATATATATATATATATATATATATATATATATATATATATATATATATACTTATATATATATATACTTATATATATATATACTTATATATATATATACTTATATATATATATACTTATATATATATATATATACTTATATATATATACTTATATATATATATATATATACTTATATATATATATATATATATATATATATATAAGTATATATATATAAGTATATATATATATATATATATATAAGTATATATATATACTTATATATATATACTTATATATATATATATACTCATATATATATACTTATATATATATATACTTATATATATATACTTATATATATATATATATATTTATATACTTATATATATATATATATTTATATACTTATATATATATATATTTATATACTTATATATATATATATATATATATATATATATATATTTATATACTTATATATATATATATATTTATATACTTATATATATATATATATTTATATACTTATATATATATATATATATATATATATATATATATATATTTATATACTTATATATATATATATAATTAAATTAAAAAACAATTAAATTAAAAATGTACATCCACATATGTATACTGAAATACTAGTATGCATATGAATACACACACGTGTACATATGTAGATGTACCGAGTTTTTCACTGGACACTTTACTGTGAGTGTCCAGCTATTCTGTATGTAAACACACAGACAAACCGGTTTTTAGAGTCATACTGGTTTTCGAGGAAACACCTTTCCTCTATTCTCCAGAAAGCCAGACAAGGAATATTGGACTAGTTTCGATGTTGTTACATCTCATCAGCAATATTTACCTATCTTCCGGCCTTTCTAGAGAATCGTAAAAGCACATATCGTTATATGCTTTTTCTATGAAAATTAGTAGTGGGCAGACTAATTTGCATAGAGCGTGAGTACGTACCGGTTCAGCGGAGACGATAAAAACAAATAACGAAACGAAATTAAATTTCGTTTCGTTTGTAACTCACTTTTGTATGACTGACGCTTAAACAATTAAATTAAAAATGTACATCCACATATGTATACTGAAATACTAGTATGCATATGAATACACACACGTGTACATATGTAGATGTACCGAGTTTTTCACTGGACACTTTACTGTGAGTGTCCAGCTATTCTGTATGTAAACACACAGACAAACCGGTTTTTAGAGTCATACTGGTTTTCGAGGAAACACCTTTCCTCTATTCTCCAGAAAGCCAGACAAGGAATATTGGACTAGTTTCGATGTTGTTACATCTCATCAGCAATATTTACCTATCTTCCGGCCTTTCTAGAGAATCGTAAAAGCACATATCGTTATATGCTTTTTCTATGAAAATTAGTAGTGGGCAGACTAATTTGCATAGAGCGTGAGTACGTACCGGTTCAGCGGAGACGATAAAAACAAATAACGAAACGAAATTAAATTTCGTTTCGTTTGTAACTCACTTTTGTATGACTGACGCTTAAACAATTAAATTAAAAATGTACATCCACATATGTATACTGAAATACTAGTATGCATATGAATACACACACGTGTACATATGTAGATGTACCGAGTTTTTCACTGGACACTTTACTGTGAGTGTCCAGCTATTCTGTATGTAAACACACAGACAAACCGGTTTTTAGAGTCATACTGGTTTTCGAGGAAACACCTTTCCTCTATTCTCCAGAAAGCCAGACAAGGAATATTGGACTAGTTTCGATGTTGTTACATCTCATCAGCAATATTTACCTATCTTCCGGCCTTTCTAGAGAATCGTAAAAGCACATATCGTTATATGCTTTTTCTATGAAAATTAGTAGTGGGCAGACTAATTTGCATAGAGCGTGAGTACGTACCGGTTCAGCGGAGACGATAAAAACAAATAACGAAACGAAATTAAATTTCGTTTCGTTTGTAACTCACTTTTGTATGACTGACGCTTAAACAATTAAATTAAAAATGTACATCCACATATGTATACTGAAATACTAGTATGCATATGAATACACACACGTGTACATATGTAGATGTACCGAGTTTTTCACTGGACACTTTACTGTGAGTGTCCAGCTATTCTGTATGTAAACACACAGACAAACCGGTTTTTAGAGTCATACTGGTTTTCGAGGAAACACCTTTCCTCTATTCTCCAGAAAGCCAGACAAGGAATATTGGACTAGTTTCGATGTTGTTACATCTCATCAGCAATATTTACCTATCTTCCGGCCTTTCTAGAGAATCGTAAAAGCACATATCGTTATATGCTTTTTCTATGAAAATTAGTAGTGGGCAGACTAATTTGCATAGAGCGTGAGTACGTACCGGTTCAGCGGAGACGATAAAAACAAATAACGAAACGAAATTAAATTTCGTTTCGTTTGTAACTCACTTTTGTATGACTGACGCTTAAACAATTAAATTAAAAATGTACATCCACATATGTATACTGAAATACTAGTATGCATATGAATACACACACGTGTACATATGTAGATGTACCGAGTTTTTCACTGGACACTTTACTGTGAGTGTCCAGCTATTCTGTATGTAAACACACAGACAAACCGGTTTTTAGAGTCATACTGGTTTTCGAGGAAACACCTTTCCTCTATTCTCCAGAAAGCCAGACAAGGAATATTGGACTAGTTTCGATGTTGTTACATCTCATCAGCAATATTTACCTATCTTCCGGCCTTTCTAGAGAATCGTAAAAGCACATATCGTTATATGCTTTTTCTATGAAAATTAGTAGTGGGCAGACTAATTTGCATAGAGCGTGAGTACGTACCGGTTCAGCGGAGACGATAAAAACAAATAACGAAACGAAATTAAATTTCGTTTCGTTTGTAACTCACTTTTGTATGACTGACGCTTAAACAATTAAATTAAAAATGTACATCCACATATGTATACTGAAATACTAGTATGCATATGAATACACACACGTGTACATATGTAGATGTACCGAGTTTTTCACTGGACACTTTACTGTGAGTGTCCAGCTATTCTGTATGTAAACACACAGACAAACCGGTTTTTAGAGTCATACTGGTTTTCGAGGAAACACCTTTCCTCTATTCTCCAGAAAGCCAGACAAGGAATATTGGACTAGTTTCGATGTTGTTACATCTCATCAGCAATATTTACCTATCTTCCGGCCTTTCTAGAGAATCGTAAAAGCACATATCGTTATATGCTTTTTCTATGAAAATTAGTAGTGGGCAGACTAATTTGCATAGAGCGTGAGTACGTACCGGTTCAGCGGAGACGATAAAAACAAATAACGAAACGAAATTAAATTTCGTTTCGTTTGTAACTCACTTTTGTATGACTGACGCTTAAACAATTAAATTAAAAATGTACATCCACATATGTATACTGAAATACTAGTATGCATATGAATACACACACGTGTACATATGTAGATGTACCGAGTTTTTCACTGGACACTTTACTGTGAGTGTCCAGCTATTCTGTATGTAAACACACAGACAAACCGGTTTTTAGAGTCATACTGGTTTTCGAGGAAACACCTTTCCTCTATTCTCCAGAAAGCCAGACAAGGAATATTGGACTAGTTTCGATGTTGTTACATCTCATCAGCAATATTTACCTATCTTCCGGCCTTTCTAGAGAATCGTAAAAGCACATATCGTTATATGCTTTTTCTATGAAAATTAGTAGTGGGCAGACTAATTTGCATAGAGCGTGAGTACGTACCGGTTCAGCGGAGACGATAAAAACAAATAACGAAACGAAATTAAATTTCGTTTCGTTTGTAACTCACTTTTGTATGACTGACGCTTAAACAATTAAATTAAAAATGTACATCCACATATGTATACTGAAATACTAGTATGCATATGAATACACACACGTGTACATATGTAGATGTACCGAGTTTTTCACTGGACACTTTACTGTGAGTGTCCAGCTATTCTGTATGTAAACACACATTTTTAATTTAATTGTTTAAGCGTCAGTCATACAAAAGTGAGTTACAAACGAAACGAAATTTAATTTCGTTTCGTTATTTGTTTTTATCGTCTCCGCTGAACCGGTACGTACTCACGCTCTATGCAAATTAGTCTGCCCACTACTAATTTTCATAGAAAAAGCATATAACGATATGTGCTTTTACGATTCTCTAGAAAGGCCGGAAGATAGGTAAATATTGCTGATGAGATGTAACAACATCGAAACTAGTCCAATATTCCTTGTCTGGCTTTCTGGAGAATAGAGGAAAGGTGTTTCCTCGAAAACCAGTATGACTCTAAAAACCGGTTTGTCTGTGTGTTTACATACAGAATAGCTGGACACTCACAGTAAAGTGTCCAGTGAAAAACTCGGTACATCTACATATGTACACGTGTGTGTATTCATATGCATACTAGTATTTCAGTATACATATGTGGATGTACATTTTTAATTTAATTGTTTAAGCGTCAGTCATACAAAAGTGAGTTACAAACGAAACGAAATTTAATTTCGTTTCGTTATTTGTTTTTATCGTCTCCGCTGAACCGGTACGTACTCACGCTCTATGCAAATTAGTCTGCCCACTACTAATTTTCATAGAAAAAGCATATAACGATATGTGCTTTTACGATTCTCTAGAAAGGCCGGAAGATAGGTAAATATTGCTGATGAGATGTAACAACATCGAAACTAGTCCAATATTCCTTGTCTGGCTTTCTGGAGAATAGAGGAAAGGTGTTTCCTCGAAAACCAGTATGACTCTAAAAACCGGTTTGTCTGTGTGTTTACATACAGAATAGCTGGACACTCACAGTAAAGTGTCCAGTGAAAAACTCGGTACATCTACATATGTACACGTGTGTGTATTCATATGCATACTAGTATTTCAGTATACATATGTGGATGTACATTTTTAATTTAATTGTTTAAGCGTCAGTCATACAAAAGTGAGTTACAAACGAAACGAAATTTAATTTCGTTTCGTTATTTGTTTTTATCGTCTCCGCTGAACCGGTACGTACTCACGCTCTATGCAAATTAGTCTGCCCACTACTAATTTTCATAGAAAAAGCATATAACGATATGTGCTTTTACGATTCTCTAGAAAGGCCGGAAGATAGGTAAATATTGCTGATGAGATGTAACAACATCGAAACTAGTCCAATATTCCTTGTCTGGCTTTCTGGAGAATAGAGGAAAGGTGTTTCCTCGAAAACCAGTATGACTCTAAAAACCGGTTTGTCTGTGTGTTTACATACAGAATAGCTGGACACTCACAGTAAAGTGTCCAGTGAAAAACTCGGTACATCTACATATGTACACGTGTGTGTATTCATATGCATACTAGTATTTCAGTATACATATGTGGATGTACATTTTTAATTTAATTGTTTAAGCGTCAGTCATACAAAAGTGAGTTACAAACGAAACGAAATTTAATTTCGTTTCGTTATTTGTTTTTATCGTCTCCGCTGAACCGGTACGTACTCACGCTCTATGCAAATTAGTCTGCCCACTACTAATTTTCATAGAAAAAGCATATAACGATATGTGCTTTTACGATTCTCTAGAAAGGCCGGAAGATAGGTAAATATTGCTGATGAGATGTAACAACATCGAAACTAGTCCAATATTCCTTGTCTGGCTTTCTGGAGAATAGAGGAAAGGTGTTTCCTCGAAAACCAGTATGACTCTAAAAACCGGTTTGTCTGTGTGTTTACATACAGAATAGCTGGACACTCACAGTAAAGTGTCCAGTGAAAAACTCGGTACATCTACATATGTACACGTGTGTGTATTCATATGCATACTAGTATTTCAGTATACATATGTGGATGTACATTTTTAATTTAATTGTTTAAGCGTCAGTCATACAAAAGTGAGTTACAAACGAAACGAAATTTAATTTCGTTTCGTTATTTGTTTTTATCGTCTCCGCTGAACCGGTACGTACTCACGCTCTATGCAAATTAGTCTGCCCACTACTAATTTTCATAGAAAAAGCATATAACGATATGTGCTTTTACGATTCTCTAGAAAGGCCGGAAGATAGGTAAATATTGCTGATGAGATGTAACAACATCGAAACTAGTCCAATATTCCTTGTCTGGCTTTCTGGAGAATAGAGGAAAGGTGTTTCCTCGAAAACCAGTATGACTCTAAAAACCGGTTTGTCTGTGTGTTTACATACAGAATAGCTGGACACTCACAGTAAAGTGTCCAGTGAAAAACTCGGTACATCTACATATGTACACGTGTGTGTATTCATATGCATACTAGTATTTCAGTATACATATGTGGATGTACATTTTTAATTTAATTGTTTAAGCGTCAGTCATACAAAAGTGAGTTACAAACGAAACGAAATTTAATTTCGTTTCGTTATTTGTTTTTATCGTCTCCGCTGAACCGGTACGTACTCACGCTCTATGCAAATTAGTCTGCCCACTACTAATTTTCATAGAAAAAGCATATAACGATATGTGCTTTTACGATTCTCTAGAAAGGCCGGAAGATAGGTAAATATTGCTGATGAGATGTAACAACATCGAAACTAGTCCAATATTCCTTGTCTGGCTTTCTGGAGAATAGAGGAAAGGTGTTTCCTCGAAAACCAGTATGACTCTAAAAACCGGTTTGTCTGTGTGTTTACATACAGAATAGCTGGACACTCACAGTAAAGTGTCCAGTGAAAAACTCGGTACATCTACATATGTACACGTGTGTGTATTCATATGCATACTAGTATTTCAGTATACATATGTGGATGTACATTTTTAATTTAATTGTTTAAGCGTCAGTCATACAAAAGTGAGTTACAAACGAAACGAAATTTAATTTCGTTTCGTTATTTGTTTTTATCGTCTCCGCTGAACCGGTACGTACTCACGCTCTATGCAAATTAGTCTGCCCACTACTAATTTTCATAGAAAAAGCATATAACGATATGTGCTTTTACGATTCTCTAGAAAGGCCGGAAGATAGGTAAATATTGCTGATGAGATGTAACAACATCGAAACTAGTCCAATATTCCTTGTCTGGCTTTCTGGAGAATAGAGGAAAGGTGTTTCCTCGAAAACCAGTATGACTCTAAAAACCGGTTTGTCTGTGTGTTTACATACAGAATAGCTGGACACTCACAGTAAAGTGTCCAGTGAAAAACTCGGTACATCTACATATGTACACGTGTGTGTATTCATATGCATACTAGTATTTCAGTATACATATGTGGATGTACATTTTTAATTTAATTGTTTAAGCGTCAGTCATACAAAAGTGAGTTACAAACGAAACGAAATTTAATTTCGTTTCGTTATTTGTTTTTATCGTCTCCGCTGAACCGGTACGTACTCACGCTCTATGCAAATTAGTCTGCCCACTACTAATTTTCATAGAAAAAGCATATAACGATATGTGCTTTTACGATTCTCTAGAAAGGCCGGAAGATAGGTAAATATTGCTGATGAGATGTAACAACATCGAAACTAGTCCAATATTCCTTGTCTGGCTTTCTGGAGAATAGAGGAAAGGTGTTTCCTCGAAAACCAGTATGACTCTAAAAACCGGTTTGTCTGTGTGTTTACATACAGAATAGCTGGACACTCACAGTAAAGTGTCCAGTGAAAAACTCGGTACATCTACATATGTACACGTGTGTGTATTCATATGCATACTAGTATTTCAGTATACATATGTGGATGTACATTTTTAATTTAATTGTTTAAGCGTCAGTCATACAAAAGTGAGTTACAAACGAAACGAAATTTAATTTCGTTTCGTTATTTGTTTTTATCGTCTCCGCTGAACCGGTACGTACTCACGCTCTATGCAAATTAGTCTGCCCACTACTAATTTTCATAGAAAAAGCATATAACGATATGTGCTTTTACGATTCTCTAGAAAGGCCGGAAGATAGGTAAATATTGCTGATGAGATGTAACAACATCGAAACTAGTCCAATATTCCTTGTCTGGCTTTCTGGAGAATAGAGGAAAGGTGTTTCCTCGAAAACCAGTATGACTCTAAAAACCGGTTTGTCTGTGTGTTTACATACAGAATAGCTGGACACTCACAGTAAAGTGTCCAGTGAAAAACTCGGTACATCTACATATGTACACGTGTGTGTATTCATATGCATACTAGTATTTCAGTATACATATGTGGATGTACATTTTTAATTTAATTGTTTAAGCGTCAGTCATACAAAAGTGAGTTACAAACGAAACGAAATTTAATTTCGTTTCGTTATTTGTTTTTATATATATATATTTATATACTTATATATATATATATATATATATTTATATACTTATATATATATATATTTATATTGTTATATATATATATATATATATTTATATTGTTATATATATATATATATATTTATATATATATACTTATATATATATATTTATATACTTATATATATAGATATATTTATATATATATATATATAAATATTTATATATATATATATATATTTATATATATATACTTATATATATATATTTATATATATATACTTATATATATATATTTATATACTTATATATATATATATATATATATATATATATATATATATATATATATATATGTGAATATAGACATAGAATATTCGAAAATATTCTGTATGTTTATAATAAACATTTTG
This sequence comes from Eledone cirrhosa, assembly GCA_964016885.1. Lineage (NCBI taxonomy): Eukaryota > Metazoa > Mollusca > Cephalopoda > Octopoda > Eledonidae > Eledone > Eledone cirrhosa. Next base: position 157,827 of record CAXHJY010000565.1, on the reverse strand, counting down.
AAGACCTAATCGCTATAGAATAGAATACGTCACGTATTACAATTAGATTCTCGATAAAAGCAAGGGAAGTAATCTACGCGTTTCATTCTTGTTAGAAATCTTCAGGACTACATATCCAGTGCTTTTATCGAGAATGACACAGCTAGAGACTTATAGAATACTTAGCTGTGTACAGGAACTGGTTTGAAAGAGCGGTTGCCGGTCCGGCAGAAATTAGAAATTGGAATAAATGCTCTGAAATAGCGATATATATGTGAATATAGACATAGAATATTCGAAAATATTCTGTATGTTTATAATAAACATTTTGAAGACCTAATCGCTATAGAATAGAATACGTCACGTATTACAATTAGATTCTCGATAAAAGCAAGGGAAGTAATCTACGCGTTTCATTCTTGTTAGAAATCTTCAGGACTACATATCCAGTGCTTTTATCGAGAATGACACAGCTAGAGACTTATAGAATACTTAGCTGTGTACAGGAACTGGTTTGAAAGAGCGGTTGCCGGTCCGGCAGAAATTAGAAATTGGAATAAATGCTCTGAAATAGCGATATATATGTGAATATAGACATAGAATATTCGAAAATATTCTGTATGTTTATAATAAACATTTTGAAGACCTAATCGCTACAGAATAGAATACGTCACGTATTACAATTAGATTCTCGATAAAAGCAAGGGAAGTAATCTACGCGTTTCATTCTTGTTAGAAATCTTCAGGACTACATATCCAGTGCTTTTATCGAGAATGACACAGCTAGAGACTTATAGAATACTTAGCTGTGTACAGGAACTGGTTTGAAAGAGCGGTTGCCGGTCCGGCAGAAATTAGAAATTGGAATAAATGCTCTGAAATAGCGATATATATGTGAATATAGACATAGAATATTCGAAAATATTCTGTATGTTTATAATAAACATTTTGAAGACCTAATCGCTATAGAATAGAATACGTCACGTATTACAATTAGATTCTCGATAAAAGCAAGGGAAGTAATCTACGCGTTTCATTCTTGTTAGAAATCTTCAGGACTACATATCCAGTGCTTTTATCGAGAATGACACAGCTAGAGACTTATAGAATACTTAGCTGTGTACAGGAACTGGTTTGAAAGAGCGGTTGCCGGTCCGGCAGAAATTAGAAATTGGAATAAATGCTCTGAAATAGCGATATATATGTGAATATAGACATAGAATATTCGAAAATATTCTGTATGTTTATAATAAACATTTTGAAGACCTAATCGCTATAGAATAGAATACGTCACGTATTACAATTAGATTCTCGATAAAAGCAAGGGAAGTAATCTACGCGTTTCATTCTTGTTAGAAATCTTCAGGACTACATATCCAGTGCTTTTATCGAGAATGACACAGCTAGAGACTTATAGAATACTTAGCTGTGTACAGGAACTGGTTTGAAAGAGCGGTTGCCGGTCCGGCAGAAATTAGAAATTGGAATAAATGCTCTGAAATAGCGATATATATGTGAATATAGACATAGAATATTCGAAAATATTCTGTATGTTTATAATAAACATTTTGAAGACCTAATCGCTATAGAATAGTCTCTAGCTGTGTCATTCTCGATAAAAGCACTGGATATGTAGTCCTGAAGATTTCTAACAAGAATGAAACGCGTAGATTACTTCCCTTGCTTTTATCGAGAATCTAATTGTAATACGTGACGTATTCTATTCTATAGCGATTAGGTCTTCAAAATGTTTATTATAAACATACAGAATATTTTCGAATATTCTATGTCTATATTCACATATATATCGCTATTTCAGAGCATTTATTCCAATTTCTAATTTCTGCCGGACCGGCAACCGCTCTTTCAAACCAGTTCCTGTACACAGCTAAGTATTCTATAAGTCTCTAGCTGTGTCATTCTCGATAAAAGCACTGGATATGTAGTCCTGAAGATTTCTAACAAGAATGAAACGCGTAGATTACTTCCCTTGCTTTTATCGAGAATCTAATTGTAATACGTGACGTATTCTATTCTATAGCGATTAGGTCTTCAAAATGTTTATTATAAACATACAGAATATTTTCGAATATTCTATGTCTATATTCACATATATATCGCTATTTCAGAGCATTTATTCCAATTTCTAATTTCTGCCGGACCGGCAACCGCTCTTTCAAACCAGTTCCTGTACACAGCTAAGTATTCTATAAGTCTCTAGCTGTGTCATTCTCGATAAAAGCACTGGATATGTAGTCCTGAAGATTTCTAACAAGAATGAAACGCGTAGATTACTTCCCTTGCCTTTATCGAGAATCTAATTGTAATACGTGACGTATTCTATTCTATAGCGATTAGGTCTTCAAAATGTTTATTATAAACATACAGAATATTTTCGAATATTCTATGTCTATATTCACATATATATCGCTATTTCAGAGCATTTATTCCAATTCCTAATTTCTGCCGGACCGGCAACCGCTCTTTCAAACCAGTTCCTGTACACAGCTAAGTATTCTATAAGTCTCTAGCTGTGTCATTCTCGATAAAAGCACTGGATATGTAGTCCTGAAGATTTCTAACAAGAATGAAACGCGTAGATTACTTCCCTTGCTTTTATCGAGAATCTAATTGTAATACGTGACGTATTCTATTCTATAGCGATTAGGTCTTCAAAATGTTTATTATAAACATACAGAATATTTTCGAATATTCTATGTCTATATTCACATATATATCGCTATTTCAGAGCATTTATTCCAATATATATATATATTTATCTATATATATATATTTATATATATATATATTTATATATATATATATTTATATATATATACTTATATATATATATATATATATATATATATATATATATATATATATATATATATATATATATATATATATATATATATATATATATATATACATATATATTTATATATATATACTTATATATTAGAAAGTGAGATTTCTTTTACAAATTGAAAAATAACCGAAGTGTCCTACACGAGTGAAAGTATAAAGAAAAAGAGATGAAATCGAAAATGCAACTGGAGTCTTATTTTAAAAAAAAATATATATATTTATTTGGTTCCTTTACCGGTTTCGCAGTTCTTCTGCTTTTCAAAAGTAGAGTTGAGATGGAGGGTCTGTGGTTCCTCAGATGTGAGAAAAACCACAGACCCTCCATCTCAACTCTACTTTTGAAAAGCAGAAGAACTGCGAAACCGGTAAAGGAACCAAATAAATATATATATTTAAAAAAAAAAATAAGACTCCCGTTGCATTTTCGATTTCATCTCTTTTTCTTTATACTTATATATATATATTTATATATATGTACTTATATATATATATATTTATATACTTATATATATATACTTATATATATATATTTATATACTTATATATATATACTTATATATATATATTTATATACTTATATATATATATACTTATATATATATATTTATATACTTATATATATATATACTTATATATATATATTTATATACTTATATATATATATATATTTATATACTTATATATATATATTTATATACTTATATATATATACTTATATATATATATTTATATACTTATATATATATACTTATATATATATATTTATATACTTATATATATATATTTATATACTTATATATATATACTTATATATAAAATAAAGTTAAATAAAAGTCAAATGATTAAAATTTAACTTCGTTTATCACTGCTATATATATTTCAGTGACAGCCATCTTTGGCTGTGACCTCTTCAGGCAGTTTGGAAAATAACATATGTACTTGTCTATACCATACTAATTTAAACTGCCTGAAGAGGTCACAGCCAAAGATGGCTGTCACTGAAATATATATAGCAGTAATAAACGAAGCTAAATTTTAATCATTTGACTTTTATTTAACTTTATTTTACACTACTCCGGAGTAACCAAACCAACCTGCGCTCTTCGTCGAGTGCTCCAGCCTGCATACTGAGGTGTTGGTATACAACCAACATAAACTCAAAATATATACTTATATATATATATTTATATACTTATATATATATATTTATATACTTATATATATATATTTATATACTTATATATATATATTTATATACTTATATATATATATTTATATACTTATATATATATATTTATATACTTATATATATATACTTATATATATATATTTATATACTTATATATATATATATATATATTTATATATATATTTTTAATATATTTTAAACATATCATCTTTCTTTCTTTTTCTCCTATACACTAATTTAACTGTATCCCTTCCCTTAACCTCTCACATATACGATGATCATCTGTCAAAAAGCAGCCTACTATGTTTTTTTCACCATCAATGTATTTCTCTCTCTCCTTGTCTCTCTATCTCGCTCCGTTGTTATTCTTTGCATACATCTCTTCATCTTCTTCTTTTTTTTTATTTGCATACATCTCTTCATCTTCTTCTTCTCATCTTCGTTTTCTTTCTATATAACTATCATAACAGTTTCACTACCAAATCAACTTTTTAAAAGGAAGTTGCATTATCACAAGGTATGTCACTAATTATTTATAAAACAGCTTAAGTATTGTATTTTGTCTGAGGAAGGCATAACATATTTTTAATATGATATCCCAGAAATATATATAACGAAATAAATATGGTTTTATAAATATAGTTTCCATTTGTTTAATATCGTAAACCTACTCTAGAAACTGTTTAGTGCTTTTATATCAGTTATAAATATTTACTCGTTGTAACCCAACAATCTTAAATAAAACTTTTGCATATATTTATATATATATATATATATATATATATATATATATTTATATACTTATATATATATATACTTATATACTTATATATATATATACTTATATATATATATATATATATATATTTATATACTTATATATATATATTTATATACTTATATATATATATATATTTATATACTTATATATATATATATATATATATATATATATATATATATATATATATATATATATATATTTATTTATATATATCATAAAACATGTCTATAGAATCACAAGATAAAATATATACCATTTCCTCTCCCAATTAGCATAATTAACTATATAAAAATCGAATAGACCAGGCTATAAGAATGAGGCTTCTATGAAGAAATCTCCAACAAATAACCGAAATTAGCCCTTCGCGTCGGCCACAACGGAATATTTATCGAATATTTCGACAGCGTAATCGCCCAGATACAGTCAACTAAACAGAATTAGGTGTAAAATAAACTAGGAGAAAATAGAATACATTTAAATACCTCTTCCATGGTTTCATCCGCATTTTGAGCTTTCAAATAATTATGTAATAATTATATAAACTCCAGCACCGGATTCTTCAGGAGATTTGCTCTTATCTAGACACTAAATTTTCCAAAGTCATCGCGCCAAGAATTCATTCAAAATGGCTAAGGATCGTGACGTAGTCGCGGTCAGGTTGGAAGGGGTGTGGTAGTTGCTTACGACTGGTGGCATTTTTGCTAGAAAGCACAGCACAATACAGCCAAATCTGTATCTCAACCTAATGGGAGATTATTACATATAAAAGTTTACATATATATATATATACATATACATACATATACGTGTTTTGCAACGGGTCACTTTGTGGCTCAATGAAAAATAAAAAAAAATTAAATAATCAGAGCTATATATCATAAAACATGTCTATAGAACCACAAGATAAAATATATACCATTTCCTATCCCAATTAGCATAATTAACTATATGAAAAATCGAATAGACCAGGCTATAAGAATGAGGCTTCTCTCTCTCTCTCTATATATATATATATATATTTTATATATATATATATATATATATATATATATATATATATATATATATATATATATATATATATATATATATATATATATATATATATATATTTATATAAAGAAAAAGAGATGAAATCGAAAATGCAACTGGAGTCTTATTTTAAAAAAAATATATATATTTATTTGGTTCCTTTACCGGTTTCGCACTTCTTCTGCTTTTCAAAAGGTGAGTTGAGATGGAGGGTCTGTGGTTTTTCTCACAGATGTGAGAAACCGGTAAAGGAACCGAATAAATATATATATTTAAAAAAAAATAAGACCCCAGTTGCATTTTCGATTTCATCTCTTTTTCTTTATACTTTCACCCGTGTAGGACACCTCGGTTATTTTTCATTTTGTAAAAAAAACCTCACTTTCTAATATATATATATATATATATATATATATATATATATATATATATATATATATATATATATATATATATATATATATATATATATATATATATATATATATATATATATATATTTATATATATATATATATATTTATATATATATATATATATATTTATATATATATATATATTTATATATATATATATATTTATATATATATATATTTATATATATATATATATTTATATATATATATATATATTTATATATATATATTTATATATATATATATATATATATATATAAGTATGTACACGTACATACATATATGTATACCGACGTACAGTAGTATGCATATACATATATACATACATGCACACATATATATATGCACGTATGGATTCACCGAACATTTATTATAATGCTCGGTGTGTTTGTAAACAAACATCCCGTATTAAGCCGTAGTGTCTAGCAACCACCGTTGCTCGTTTGTTCAACACTGACAAAGGAACGCTGTACTAATTTCAAGCTTGTTAGCTATCGTCAGCAACGTATACTTTCCTGCCAGATTGTTGAACGTATATACTTACCTTATGCATATTAACGGCTGAATAACCCAATTTGCATATCGAGTGGGTTAATCGGCAGGGTGCACCGAAAACGATAGACGGAAAAAATGAAACGATATTTCATTTCCCACTCTTAGTACGGCTGTTACTTAAATATAAGTATGTACACGTACATACATATATGTATACCGACGTACAGTAGTATGCATATACATATATACATACATGCACACATATATATATGCACGCATGGATTCACCGAACATTTATTATAATGCTCGGTGTGTTTGTAAACAAACATCCCGTATTAAGCCGTAGTGTCTAGCAACCACCGTTGCTCGTTTGTTCAACACTGACAAAGGAACGCTGTACTAGTTTCAAGCTTGTTAGCTATCGTCAGCAACGTATACCTTCCTGCCAGATTGTTGAACGTATATACTTACCTTATGCATATTAACGGCTGAGTAGCCCAATTTGCATATCGAGTGGGTTAATCGGCCGGGTGCACCGAAAACGATAAACGGAAAAAATGAAACGATATTTCATTTCCCACTATATATATATATACTTATATATATATTTATACTTATATATATATATATATATATATATACTTATATATATATATATACTTATATATATATATATACTTTATATATATATACTTATATATATATATATACTTATATATATATATATACTTTATATATATATACTTATATATATATATACTTTATATATATATATATACTTTATATATATATAATTATATATATATATATACTTTATATATATATACTTATATATATATACTTCATATATATATACTTATATATATATATATATATATATATATATATATATATATATATATATACTTTATATATATATACTTATATATATATATACTTATATATATATATATATATACTTTATATATATATACTTATATATATATATATATACTTCATATATATATACTTATATATATATATATATATATATATATATATATATATATATATATATATATATATATATATATATATAAGTATATATATATATATATATATATATATATATATATATATAAGTATATATATATATATATAAGTATATATGTAGATATATATATAAGTATATATATATAGATATATATATAAGTATATATATTGATATATACATAATTATATATATATAAGTATATATATATATATATATATATATATCTATATATATACTTATATATATATATCTATATATATACTTATATATATATATATACTTATATATGTTTATATATATATACTTATATATGTTTATATATATATATATACTTATATATATATATATATATACTTATATATATATATATATATATACTTATATATATATATACTTATATATATATATATATATACTTATATATATGCAAATGTTCTATTTAAAATTGTTGTTAAAACTGTTATATATTGTTTTTGAAATCCTTCAGTTGGTCGAGTGTGTGGGACCAAAGAATGAGGCAATCATCCAAGTAGCGTTTCCAATTCTCTGATAAATATTTGTGGAAGTTCAATCCGTATTTTGATTTGGACTGTTCATATATCTGGACTTCTAAGTATGCCATGACTAAGTTGGCATAAGTTGGAGCGGCTTTTGTACCCATCGCAGTCCCCGAGCTGACCATATTCACTGAACCAGAACATTTCTCCCAATCCCTTTTCTCTTGACCACTATCTCTCCATTGTCATAACATTCACTATAAAGACTACAGAATAGTTTTCCAAATAAGGGCGCAAAAATGTAATGAAAACTTGTTCACGTGACAGCCAAATTTCATTTATAACCAACCAAAAAAAAAAGCCTTCGTGAGCCTCCTTTTTTCAAGTAAAAAGAAATTCAAACACTCATATATGAAAAAACAACCTGTGACAACCCCCCCCTCTTATTTGAAGAACTATTGTAACGCGAACTGGCTCGAAATTTATTATAATTATTGACAAACCAATCAAATTACTTCTCGAAAAACCTGGCATTTCGAGCCACTTTTTCCATATAAAACAAGTAACATTTAGAGACCAACCAGATGTGAGAAAAACCACAGACCCTCCATCTCAACTCACCTTTTGAAAAGCAGAAGAACTGCGAAACCGGTAAAGGAACCAAATAAATATATATATTTAAAAAAAAAATAAGACTCCAGTTGCATTTTCGATTTCATCTCTTTTTCTTTATACTTTCACTCGTGTAGGACACCTCGGTTATTTTTCATTTTGTAAAAAAAACCTCACTTTCTAATATATATATATATATATATATATAAATAAAGAAAGAAAAGTGATATGGTTTACAATAAGTGCTTTGTTGTGACATGACATGGTATACAATAAGGGCTTTAATCACATTGCTGACAATTGTTTCTCTGAACTGGTAGGTCTAGAGATCGCTACCCACCTGTTTTTGCGTCAATCGATCACCAATACTTTGTTATAACCAGACTATTCTTCAGAGCATGCGAGAATGTTATAGCAGAAGGTTATAACAAAGTATTGGTGATCGATTGACGCAAAAACAGGTGGGTAGCGATCTCTATTCCTACCAGTTCAGAGAAACAATTGTCAGCAATGTGATTAAAGCCCTTATTGTATAGCAAACCGTGTCACTATTCTTTCTTGATTTACCATTACTCCAAGTGTAAACTACATAGAAATCACTGCGTACTTGGAACATCACTATGGAAATGTCTTGTTGAGTCAAACTTAGCCAAGCGTTAATACTATCCACTACTCGGAGTACCCTAACTGGACTACACCTAAGTGGACTACCTATAACAATAATTTGTTATCCCGTATATATATATATATATATATATATATATATATATATATATATATATATATATATATATATATATATATATATATATATAATCTGCAAATATATAACGAGCTCATCCAACATAATCCAACATGTGGCATGCTAGCCGCTGGTTTGACCACTAATGTAGGTCTAGAACAGACATGAGCAACCTGCGGCCCGCGAAGCTTTCTCAATGGCTCGCCTCAGTCACCTAAGTGAAAGCTTCCTAATTTTTTTACCCCAACATTTCAGTTGTAATTTATCTTTCTAGCATTTTTACGATCTAGGAAAACAACGTGTACGGATTCTGAAGAAACAAATCAAAACAACCTGAGTTATTGCCCTTTTCTTTAAATGTGGGCACGAATGTAAATCAGCGCTTGCGGGCCGCCTGACGATGAGTCATATATCTTGCGGCCAGTCTTTCGAAAAAGGCTGCCCATGCCTGGTCTAGAATAAGAGAATAAGAACGGAGGGACACGGCTTGATTGTATTAGGTCACAGGTCTTCTCAATCGAAGTTGACCTGTGGCTAAAGGAGGAGCAGGAGCAGGGGGAAGAGTAGAAGACGAAAAATAGTAATAATGATTTCTACTTCAGACACAAGGACAGCAATTTGTGGGGAAGGGAAAGATTAAGTTAAATTGACCCCAATAGTTGACTGGTTCGATATTGTATTGACCCCGGAAGGCAATGTCGAGTTTGGCGGGATTTCAAATCTAAGAAGAAGATCAACTACAAACGTGCTCCGGCTGCCTCTATAAATAACCCTACCCTCATAACCTGCAACTCTTTAGATGGGTTGGATCGAAGAACGCAATGCCGGTCATTGGTCATTGGATAGGAAGGGCAAGCTCCTTGTTCAAGTGTGTTGATACAACATCTTACACGGTTGGCCATTCACAAGTCTGTGCTTGTGCGATAAACAAGTATTTTATCTCTTCCTTTCCCGTTATGTAGAAAGAAGTCAATTGGTTCTCCTCTGTCAAACGACCCTCATTCAGAAAGTAATTGTAGGTAAAATAATGTAAACAGAAGAAAACAACAACAATGAAACAGTAGGTTGTGTGATGTGACCTTGTAAAATACCAGTCATGCATATGATGTAAACATCTTTCGAAGGAAAGTTTAGTTGTACTAAAGATGAATTAAAGAAACAAAAAGAATACAAAAAAAAAAAAAATTCCCTGAAGACATCAAAACAATCTTCAGAGGAGACCCAGAATATCCCATGAAAGCAAATGTAATGTCACGTCAAAACAAGTGGAGGGGAGAAGTGAGGGCGTGTGTGTGTGTGTGTGTGTGTGTGTGTGTGTGTGTGTGTGTGTGTGTGTGTGTGTGTGTGTGTGTGTGTGTGTGTGTGTGTTTGTGTGTGTGTGTGTGTGTGTGTGCGTGCGTGCGTGCGTGCGTGCGTGTTTATGATGATATGGGGTGTAGTAGGTATAGTAGTAATAGTAGTAGAATACAGCTTAAGGGGTATAGGACCGGGGTTGATGGTGGTGGTGGTTGTGGTGGTGGTGGGGTCATCGTCTATGTAGAAAAATGAAGAAAAACGACAGCAATATAATAGCTGTTTTGCTTGTTGTAGATGATTTAGAGTTAAAGTTATGAAAAATGATATCCGTTGTTGGCATAATATGATAGTTGTAATAATAATTGTTTTTACTTTTGGCACAAGGCCAGCAATTTGAAGGGAAGAGGGAAAAGTCGATCAAATCGACCCCAGTACGTTACTAATACTTTATTTTATTAACCCCGGAGGTGATGAAAGGCAAAGTTAACCTTGGTGGGATTTGAACGTAGAAAGTTGTAACTAAATACCGCAAAGCATTTTGTTCCATGCTGCCAATCCGTCTTCCTAATGATAATACTACTAATGATGATGATGATGACGATGATGATGATAATGGATTCTGATTTAGGCGCAAGGCCAACAATTTTGGGGAGGAGAAAGTCGATTAAATCGATCCCAGTGCATGACTGGTACTTAATTTTATCGACCTCGTAAGGATGAAAGGCAAAGTTGACCTCGGCGAGATTTGAACTCAGACCGTAAAGGGCCGTATTCTATTCTGCCAATCCACCACTCTGATGACTATAATTGTAATGATTTCTTTTATTGGTCACAAGGGCTAAATACATTGGGGAAATACAAAGACTGCCACAATCCCATAAAATGATTAAGACGGAACAATAACAAGATACAAAGCACAGTGGGGTGGTAGACGGTTACATGTAGTCAGGTAAAAAATAACTAAGAATAGCATAAAATAGAACCAAATAAAAAGTTCTTAGTAAGGGGCACAGTTATCTACGGCCAATCATGTAACATCCAGTGCTTGTAACTTGACTCACCCTGATCTACAACGGCTCCTCTTCAGTTTTTCCAATTTTTCAGCATACAGGTGCATACTTGGAGTAGGCTCATTCACTCGGGTTTATTCTGGCTACACTCATTCACCTTTTAAACAATATACTGAAGGAGGGGATGGGGTGAAGTACTTTCCTTTTCACACACGTCTTACACTTCAAGTGGAACTTACAGACGTCGATGTGTGCTTGACCGAAGAAGAATGTATGTGTCTTTAATCATTTCAGTCTCGTCCACTACAAAATCGCTCTCACGATAGCCACTAGACAAGTGATAACTGCCCGCCTTCCCGACTAAAAGGAACCGTCGGGGTGATCTCAATAGAGTCGCCCGATAGCCGGATTTATCTTATACGCAACAACAGTTATTCAACAAAAAATCTACAAGCCTGCAATGTACGGAGCTGTGGTATTTTATTTTAATTTTTTAAATTACTGCCTAAATAAAAACCAACAAATATCGGGTGCATAAAAATATAGGGTGCATACAACTTACATAATTTACTGTTCATTAGACTGAGGTGCCGAGGTACTGGTCAGAGCCTTTTCAAACCTAGACTTAAGAATAAATAAGAGGCGTTAATAGAAAATTATATAAAGCTATTTATTATTTCAAAGGATTATGATATGGAGAGTAATATAAGTTTCAAAGGAATATAGTTCTGAAGTATTTAACAGAAATCCAACATAGAAAGGGTCATTTGGGTGTAGAGGGTAGTACAAGCACAAACTGTTAATGAATCCAAAGTATGTGATGCTTCAAGGAACTCATTTCTTTTATGTGATATTTAGTATGTTTAAACTTTAACATAGAAGGCCGTAACGGAGCATCGCGTTCACTAATCAATATTTCAGAGCTTTACCAGCACCAGAAGAAATCGGTTGTCATAAGAAATATAAATCTAAGAAGACAAACAAAACGACAGAAAATATAGATTTTATTACTGGTTTCATTTATTAATTCCCGCGACAGAGTCAAACATGCAAAAAACGTAACTTAATCACTTTGAAATTATATCACGAATTAAACATGCACTAAGTGTATAAAAACAAACAAACAAACAAACAAACACACACACACACACACACACACACACACACACACACACACACACACACACACACACACACACACACACACACACACACACACACACACACACACACACACACACACACATACCCCCCCCCACACACACAGACACACACACAGACACACACACACACACACACACACGCACACATATATATATACACACACACACACATACACACACACATACATACAGATAAGCACTCACATATACATGTACTCAGACATGCCCACATACGTACACTCACCACCACCACCACCAGCAACACCATCATCATCATCATCATCATCATCATCATCTTTAATCAAACAAATAGAATAACATGCAAGATAACAGCGGAACATTTCAAACATCAACTATATTGCAAACTAGTCAGTACTGTGACCGGGAGATCAGAAGCCAGTTCATGAACATATATGACTAAGATGACAACAATGTACACACGACTAACCAAATGGATTCTGAACGTATCAAAAAGAAGAAAAAGAAGAGAGAGAGAGTGAGAGAGAGAGAAAGAGAGAAAGAGAGAAAGGGTGAGAGAGAGAGAAGGAGAGAGAGAAGGGGAGGGAACAAGGAACCATGTTGAATCTGTGTACAAATATACTATATATTGCCAAATATACTATACATACATTCATGTATACATCGCTATTTCAGAGCACCAATCCTAATTTTTAACTTTTGCTGGACCGGCAATCGCTCTGTATAATCAGCTTCTGATTATTACTGGGATTCTATAAGAATCCAACCTCTATAATTTTCGGCAATTCTCTGAGGATCGCCAACAGCGTGAAACAGAATCTGTCAGGTTCTCTCTCTTCTTTTGCCGAATAAAGCACTACTTTAAAAATGATAGCGCAAGGTCTTTAAAATGTTTTAAATTAAACATACGGTATATTGCCAAATATACTATACATACATTCATATATATATATATATATATATATATATATATATATATATATATATATATGTATATATAAATGTATATGTATGTATATATAAATGTATATGTATGTATATATCAAAGGTATATATTGAGTTAGAAACTCAAAAAAGTCTCTTACAATTAAATAGCACAAAGAAAGAGGTTTTTCTGAACCGTGTAATATAATTGAATATAAAAGAGAGATTAACACAGATATAAATATATATGTGTTCAATTCGTAAGGGACCTTTGATATAGTCGGCTCTATCAATTTTGTATGCTAATTTAAATGGCCTATAAACTTGGCTGCTATTCATAGTAGTGTGTTTATGACACACGCTAGGGTCTGATGCCATTGCGTTATTTTATATTCGAACACTATTCAGTCTTCTGAGATACTTAGAAGTGAAGGGCTTACTAATTTTACACCCACTGATGAGCAAAGAATTGGTAATTCCTTTCGCTAAAATTGCGAAACAATCTACCAAAGGTGTCTGGGTGTTTTGCCCAATATCGGTTTGCATTTCTTTTCTTGATTTATTGTTTTAAATTGAGTCTGGCAAACCCTATTGTTAATAGTATTTTTTTTTCACCCTAGCGAATCTGGTACGTTACGATTTGAACACATATGTTTATATCTGCATTTATCTCTCTTTTATATTCAATTATATATATATGCACACACAGACACACACACGCACACACACACACACACACACACACACACACACACACACACACACACACACACACACACACACACACACACACACACACACACACACACACACACACACACACACACACACACACACACACACACACACACACACACACACATATATATATATATATATATATACATATATATATGTATATATATAATAATAATAATAATAAAGTATGCATACCTCATCTGGGAATGATTTTGTATGGCGTCAGTTTGTGATTTGAACTCGGGAATTTTATATTCTCCGAGTGAGAAGAGCCTTCTGAAGATGGTTCCCTTCTCAATAGAAGTCCGCTTGGATTATCTGTTTATTCTGGAACTTGAAACCGCGGTAAAGGCACATATAGTAAGTACAGCGAATTTTTAAAAATTTATTTTAAAACTTTTTCTCTATTTGCTAGACCTTGATTTTATATATATATATATATATATATATATATATATATATATATATATATATATATATATACACACGCATCATATATATATATGATTTATCGAGGCGCTTGGATGATTTAAAATTTGAAATGTGGGAAAGTAAACACAGAAAATAACCGTAGCAACAGTTGATTAGGTAAAATACTCTTAGAGACAGAATAAAGTAGCTAGCTGCCACTACGGAGAATCAAAGTCCGTATCTCTGGAATTCTTGCCAGGACCAGTTTATAACCAGTAATAAAAACAGGTATGACACAGCTTTAAGCTGCGCCGCACAATAGCTTCGATAATATTCGAACCTGTATCGATTTTAGAAAAAGATATTCTTTGTTGACTATCGGATACCCTATACTAGGTACACACATTGTAGCGAATGATTTGAACGCAAGATTTTTTATTGGGACGAGAATACGATAAAAAAAACTGTCAGAGTCATATTTGATTTGGCGGTTTATTTACTTTGATAATTAAACACAATATATATATCTTCCCTTACTGCTATCCTCTATCTCTCTCCTCCTTCTCTCTCCTTCTCCTTCTCTATTTCACTCACCCCCTCTGCTAGTCACCCTCTCGCGGCTAGCCTCTTCCTCACACATTCACTCACTCACTTTCTGCTACTCACCCCCTCTCTTACTTCCTCCATCGTCCCACACCGTACGAGATTCTTTCCTAGCTCACATTGGTACGGCCAAGATGTGTATTTGCCTTCTCGTCAATATTCGCACGTTCTGATGTTCAAAATGAATTATTGACTTGATTTTCTCATTTTTTCCTCTCTTTACGTTGCCTCACCATTTGTGTTTGTTTACCTATCTGTCTTTCCCCACCCAACTCTTTTTATCCCAATAACTCAATTTAGTTATTGTATCGTCCTAGCTTGAGGTATATGGTCTGTAATGCGAAGAAATACCTATGATGGCTATTAGACCACTGATGACGGATATTCCTGGCTTCTATTTCTAATTCTTCATTTATATATATATATTATATTTATATAAAACGCGGAAGTTTTGTTTACATTTGAAAAATATTTATTGCGTATCGACCTGTTACGCGCGTTTCGCAGAGAATTGGCTCAAGGTGAACCCTAGGAGTTATGGTACCAACACCAGTATTTCATCGTACTACCTACACTATATATATATATATATATATATATATATATATATATATATATATATATATATATTAGCAGTGGTACCCGGCGTTGCACGGGAGAAGGTATTTTGGAACGCGGGCCGCCAACAGACCTAATCGTGGAAAAACTGCATGCCTGGACAATATGTAAAGAAAATAAACCGAATACTCTGATGGCTGGATAATCTTTAAGATTTTCGTCGATGAAGCAGGAAAAATGCAAGTTTTCACCTAATGCGGGCCCTAGGTGATCAAGAAAACGAATTTTTTTATGTGCATAATATGCTTTGAAATTTCTGGAAAATCGGCTAGACGTAACGCCTCCAAAAAAACCTAAAAAGCTGAAAGTTTTTTACCTAATGCGGGCCCTAGGCCATAAAAAAGTATGATTTTTTTTGCTCACGGTATGAAGAAGAGACTGACTAATACGTAGTCACAATTTCAAGGAAATCGGTCAGACGTAACGCCTAAAAACCTTAAAGACTCTGAAACATAAGTAATACACATGTAAAGTTTGAAAGAAATCGGTTGGGTACTTCTCGAGTTTTAGGGATTCAAACTCACAGATACACACACATAGACAGATATCCTCAGGGAAGTGACGTAATGCAGACAGCCAGACATACAGACAGATATTATAAAGGCGCGACGTTATATGTATGTATCTATGTAAAAAGAGAAAGACTAAGAATTATAGAGAGAGATCGCTAAATCGCCTAATGCGGGCCCTAGGGCATTGACAATTTGAAATTGTTTTTGCTCAGAACACTCCCTGAAACATAAGTATTACATGTGTAAAGTTTGAAAATAGTCGGTTGGGTGGTTCTCGAGTTTTAGGGATTCAAACTCACACACACACACACACACACACACACACACACACACACACACACACACACACACACACACACACACAGACAGACATCCTCAGTTTTATATATATATATATTTGAAGAAATCAGAAAGCAATGTCGACATACGCACAGAAATTAGCATTTATTATAGAATACGAGAGTCAGCTAAAAAATTCATAGGTTGACTATGAAAAAGTGATGTTATGACTGAAATCTAACACAACAACAAGTGATCAAACACAAATGATCAAATACAACAACGACAATATAACATGCGATAAAACATACAACATAAGCGATCAAATACAACAAAATAAGTGAACACACAAAACAACATCAACAACAACAAAAAAAAACAAACAATCAAACACACACAATTAAACAACAACAGCAACAACAACAATAATAATAATAACAGCAATAACAACAGCAACAACAACGCACAATGATAATCAAGTGTTAAAATGGAGGCTAGCCGTGGGATTGGACTACGTTACGGCATTATGTAGGATTTAGCAAGTTACTAGTAGAATGGCTCGGCGTTGCTCGGGATTTGCTCTAGGGTTCTTATATATTTGATATATATTTATCCTTATTGAGCCTCGTGAAATAATTACATTTCTTTATATTTTGTTATTGTTTATGCAAAAATATCTGTACACGAATATATATATATATATATATATATATATAGTTTTGCGAGGTTTTTTTATATGAAATCGTGTCAGTCAATGGCAACATTGAGGACCGAATAAATTAGATTACCGATATAAAAGACACAGAAGCGAAAACCAACCAAACAGTGAGTGTGTTCTGTTATTAATTCTGGCAATATTACACAAATATGACCCTCCCCAAGTATAACAATATATATGTATATATTAAAATAACATGCTTTCACCCTTAACGGGATCTGAAACTAAAAAAATCAATCTGTGAACGCTGAAGTAAATATTTCGAAAAACGTTACACACTATATAGTAGAATATTTTAGTTAAAATGTTATATGTTTTAATCCAAATGAAAATAAAAATGATATATATACACACACTATATATACATATATACACATTCATATAACGTCATAATGTCGTAATGCAGACAGTCAGACATACAGACAGATATTATAAGGGTGAACGTTATATCTATGTATCTATCTAAAAAGAAAGACTAAGAATTACAGAAAGAGATCGCTAAATCGCCTAATGCGGTCCCTAGGGCATTGAAAATTTGAAATATTTTTTGCTCAAAACACTCACAGGACCATAAGTATTACATGTGTAAAGTTTGAAAAAAGTCGGTTGGGTGGCTCTCGAGTTTTAGGGAGTAAGACAGACAGACAGATATGCAGACAGACATGCAGACAGACAGACAGACAGACAGACAGACAGACAGACAGACAGGCATTCTCTGTTTTAGATATATAGAATAAGTCTGTACATTGTTAATCTGGAGGTACCCAGGGGAGTCTATGAAACCCACGTGATTTACTGTTATCAAGGACTCCTATTATAATTTATATTGTTTCTGTTTCCACTCACTACACTCTCGATATTTACAATTATACGTTTCAAATTGCATTTCTTTTTTTTTTTTACTGTTTATTCGGGCGTGGGGAGAGGGGCAGTGCCCGTGACCCTTTTCAGGGACTTCGAGGCTGGAGAGTAGAAGAGAAGGAGGAGGAGCAGGAGAAAAGTTTCCTCATGCTGTAAACCCGGTCCGAATGTTTGAAATAAGAGTGGACTTTGTTAAAGACAGCTAATGTTTAGAGGTGGAGGTGGCGTTAAACCGGAAGACGGATTAAATAGGAGACAGGCAGGTAAATAGATAGGGAGAAACGGACAGGCAGACAGACATATAGATAGACAGACAGATAGATAGATAGATAGATATATTTCTAGATAGGTAGTTAGATAGAGGGATAGATAGACAGACAGACAGACAAATTTCTGTTTATTTGCCACGAGGGCACAAAAGAAAGGGACATGTACATGGGGGAGGGGGTTACATATAAATCGAATAAGAAAAATATAATAAATAAAATTGTAACAAGAAGGTCCTCAATAGGGAGGGGTCGTTTTGGGGTCACACACACCCCCGAAAAAAATGTGCGACCCTTCTCCACGGGAGCACAAAGAGAGGGTGCTCCCTTCTTCCTTTTTCACCTACAGGCTGAGGTAGAGAGAAGGCCCATTCACACGGGCCATTCTCGCAACTTTCACCCACCTTTCATAAAACTGGCTGGAGTGGAGCACCTCTCTCCCCATCCTGATCCTTCTTCCGAAAAGGTATCGGAAGAAAAGGACCAGTTGTTGGCCGGAAAGAAAGGTGTCCGATCTCAGCCCTTTTAGACGCGTCCACCACACAACCTCTTTTACCATGGCTATTACACAGAGGAAGACCGCATCTCCTTCATTTTTGAAGGGGGAGGCGGCTTGATCGTTACAATGGACTCGGTGGTCAACCTAATTGGTCCCACCCGTGACAGCAGTTGTTCGAAATAGCCCCACAGATCGGTAACGCCCGGGCAGTGCACCAATGCGTGCGCGACGGTTTCCTCGTCGGGCACGCATCTGGGACAGATCTTTTTCGAGGGGTCCCTACCCGGGCGCCCGTGTCTGTAGAACTTATCCCGAACGGGAAGAGCCCCTCGGTAGCACTGCCAGGCCAAGGACGTCTGGAAGTTGTCCATAGGTCCCGGGCCGAAGTCCTACTGAATAGGCTGGCCAGTTCGTCCTCCTCCATGCCTAGGGTTTCTCCGAGAGCGTCGTCGCACCTGCTAACCACCAGCCCTCTATAGAATGACGAGGTGGAGTCTCCACCGATAGCCGGGTCCGCCTGCCAGAGAGCCGTGAGCGCCTGGGCACACTCGGTGTGCCAGTCGCCCAGTTTTCTCGGTCTTTGCTTCACCCAGGACTGCAGCTCGGTGAGCGAGACGAGCCTCGGGAAGGCTCGCCTCACAAACGGGGCCCACACCGGTTGACCGGTGAGGAATACCTGGAGGTGACTTAGCCTCAATGCGTGTTTACGCATTTTTAGCCACGGCATCCCCAGCCCTCCTTTCAAAGGGTGTTGACAGCAGATGGATCTCCTCACCAGAGGAGACCTCTTCTTCCAAAGGAAATAAAAGAGAGCGCGCTCCATTTTGGCGAGGATCTCACCCGAGCAAGGCACGACAGTCAAGCGGTAATAGATGACGGACGCTATGTAAGCGTTCGCCACCTCCGCCCGACCTTTCAGGGATAGTTTGCACTCGGCCCACTTCTGTGTCAGTGCAAAAACCCTATTCGTCACCTCACCCCAGTTTTTCTCCACCAGACCCCAAGCAACTTTACCGGGCCCTCCGTCCACCGACCGACGATACCGTCGGACGACATAGTTTTGCCCCTCCACTCGCCGAGTTGCAAAGCGACTGGCTTGTCCCGGTTCAGCTTGACCCCTGTCAACCTTTCGTACTCCTCCAGTAAGGTGCCGATTGCCTCGATTTCCGCGGTGGTCGACACCATTACTGTTACGTCATCGGCGTAGGCCTACACCGCTTTGCGCAATCCCGGTTCCAAAGGGATGCCCTGCAACAACTCCAACTTCTTCAGTAGTGGCTCGAGAGCCAATACATACAGAAGGGAGGAGAGAGGGCAGCCCTGTCGGATGGAGCGGGTGATTTCGAACGGCTCCGAGAGGTAGCCGTTCACCTTGACTCTAGAGCAGATGCGGCTGCTGTGCATGGCAGTGATCCAGCCCCTGAAAACGTGTTCGAACCCAGCCGCCGCTAGCACCGCATCCAGGTAACCATGGTCCACCCTATCGAACGCTTTAGACTGATCTAAATTTATCAGGGCCCCACCAAAGCCGGGTTCGTTCCCAACCCTCTCTATGATGTATCGCATGAGGTGGAGGTTGTCGTGGATGGACCTGGACGGGATAGCGCATGTCTGCGCATCTCCCACCAGGCCCCCCACGACAAGCGCCAACCTCTTTGCTAACACCTTGGCCAAAATCTTTAACTCTGCATTTAGCAGAGTTATGGGCCTAAAATTACTAATGTCATCTCCCTTGTTCTCGTCTTTCCTCACTAGCGAGACTACGCCCTTGGCCACAGAACAGGGAATTCTCCCGTTCTGTTGCCAGTTGCAGTAGACCGCCTCGAGGAGATCGGGGAACAAGTCCGGCATATTAATATATAGTTCGTAGGGCAGACCATCGAGACCTGGAGATTTGCGTTTGCCGCATAGGCTCAGCACGTCCCCTATTTCAGCAGCTGAGATCGGCCCGCTCAGGACCTCGCCTCCTTGTCCGAAAGACGCGGCAGGCCGTCGAGGTATGGACCGAAATCCACATCTCCAACCGGCCCCCCGCCCCTCCCGAACAATCGGGCAAAGTGCCTTTGAAAGGCCTCGCACATTTGCTTAGGTTCAAGGATCACCCGTCCATCCTGGTCTCGCAAAGACCGGATAGTGGATCTAATCCCACTTTTCGCTTCTGTCACACGGGCCCAGCTAACAGCTTTGGTCCCCTCATTTCCCAGAGCACGTATTTTGCTTCGGACAACGCAGCTTTCGCGTTTCGCGTCGAAGAATTGGCTCAAGGCCGTTCTCGACGCTTGCACTCTGGCCACGTTGCCGCTTCTCATTGCTTCTTCAACATTAACTACCAACTCCCTTTCCTTCCTATTTCTATCTGAGGCTAACTCCTTACTAACTCCTATTGAAACTACTCTAATCTCTCTTTTTAGAGAGCCCCACCACCTGCTGTTGACGATGGCGCCCGTCAACCGCTCCTTAACTAAGGTTCTAATCCTGTCCCTGTAAGCTCTACTTGCCGGTAAGGACAAGTTGAGCTTCCAGTAACCGGGTCCCTGCCTATGCGTTCTATCAAGGTGGACTACGCAGGTCACTAACTTGTGGTCTGAATAGCCCACCATGAGCATTTCTGGACAACTTAAAAAGTCCCTATCTTTAATTCTAACTAAGAACCTATCTAGGTACGATCTAGATTGACCACTGTTATTTGACCAAGTCCAGGTGGCACAGTCGGAAAATCTAGTCGATATTTATCGGCCAGGTCAAATCGGCCGATTAACCCTTTGAGGCTGTTACACCCCCCTCTATCGGGACATGCCCCTACATAGTCCCAACGTGCATCTAGGATACCATTCCAGTTCCCCACTAAAAGCAAGGAGCGGGACGTCCCTAGAAAAGTCTCCAGACGATGGAAGAAGTCCGACCGCATTGCCCCAAAAGGGGCGTATACGGCGACAAGCCTAAAAACTTTGCCTTCACTACTGCCAAGGTCCAGAACCACGAGTCGACCCTCCGGGTCCAAGTGTACTGTCTGTGTAGCGAGACCCAGATGTTTTTGCAGCAGAACGACAACCCCACCCCCACCTCCGGGCTGGCAGAGAGATGCGTGCATCTCAAAGTCATCAAAGGTGGGGGCCAGCTGTCGCACGCTGCTGATCCGGGCCTCGCAAATAACCATCACATTTATACATTGTGACCTGAGGTCATTTAGAAGTTTAGCTTGCTTCCAACGTGAGCCCAGGCCACGCGCATTTAGACAACCTACTCTTAACACAGCCATGTTGGTGGTAAAGAAAGAGGCACTTACCTCTCTGCGTCCCGGGGTCCGGGCTGCTCAGTTTCCATGGGGCTGGTGGAGGGGTTGTTGGGTGGGGTGGTGGTTTGTGGTGGTGTGGGGGTATTAGTGTGTGGAGGGGTTGGGGTGTTTGGAATTGTGTGGGTGTTTGAGGAGGGGAGGGGAAAACCTTTCAGGAGGACACGGTTGAGTGGCCTGGTGCAGGGTGGCCCCACGTCCTCAGGGTAAATGTTTTTCAATGTTTTGAAAATGTCAAGTGGGACTTTCACCATTTTCAGGTTAGGGTGTCCCATTGCCATTGCAAAATTCGGCCCTTCGGTTTGTACCGAAGGGTTGTTGTCTATTTTTTCTGTTAAGTTTTTATTATTTTTGTTTATGTATGTGTAGAGTTTTTGTGTTGTGTTTGTTTTTGCTTGTTGTTCTTGAGTGAGCTTGCGTTTTGTTGTCTGTGTTGTGTTGTCAGGTGGTGTTATTTTTGTTTGTGTGGTGTGTGTACGTTTTTTCCTTTTCACTTTTTGGAAGGGAGCCCCCTCGTCTTCAGAGGATATGAGCTACTCTCCCGTATTGGAGGGGAGGGGTATATTTCCAGGTTGTGTATGAACTGCGTGTGTTTTTGTATTTGTGTTCTGTGGGGAGGGGCTGGGTGGGACCGTGTTTTGGGTTGTTTTCTTGAGCTGTTGTTGATGTTGTTGTTGTTGTTGTGGTGGTGGTGGAGGTGGTGTTGTTGGTTTTTGTTGTCGTTGTGGTGGTGATGGTAGTGTATTTTGTTGTTTTTGTTGTTGTGGTGTTTGTAGCAGTGGTTTTTTTGTTGTTAGTAGAGGGCAGGCAGTCCCCAGGTGACCTCTGCCAGCGCAGTGGTAACATGAGGGCCTCCTGCTTTCCACCGTAATATTAATAAAGGTTCGACCATCCAGTAGGACTTGGTCGGGTATTCCGGCGATTCTCTCAGGTGTCATCTGTAAGAGAACCTCCAGACTTTTACCCCCGAACAGTCCACTGGTGGACTCACCTGCTGATATTAGGATGTCCTTTTCTAGGTCTGTGAATCCTGTCAGGACGGACCAGATGTTTACTTCTGGCGTTGAGCTCCACATTCTTAGTCTTTGTGTTCTTCTTCCTTTATATGTGGGGAAGAAGGTGTATTGTGGTGACACTATAGGTGCTACCGAGCATTTTTGAGCCAGCATTTCGTCCCTCATTCGGACCATAATGCTGGCATACAGCTTTCCTCTTTCAATAAAGAGTATGTCTTTTTTATGTCTTTCAGAACCAGCTCAATTTGACTTTCTGTCAATTGAGCTGGCTTTCTTGTTGTGTTGGATATAGTCCTGAAGGTTATGGTATTCCTATATACCTGTTGACGAACTTCTTCTGGGGAGTTGATCGTAAAAGAACCATCCTCCCCAAAAGATACGTATTTTCTGGCATTTAGCAAGTTCTGCTTAGCGTTTGTAATGTCTATGGGCTTGTATTCAATAGCTTTCCTGACCGTTTGGGCAAAAGAAACTTTGTTGTCTTTGTTGCTTTCGCTTCGTTCATTGTTGCTTGTTGTTGCAATGTTGTTTGTTTCATCTTTTGTGGTATTTTTATTTTCCTTGTTATTTTTTTCAAAATTTAGGTTTTCACTCGTATTAACAGTCTTTTTTCCATTCGAGAGGAGGGGTTGTTCAACAGTTTGAATTGTTGTTGCCTCTTTCTCGCTTTTTTTGGTGGGCGTGGCGTTAGCTTGCAAAATGGCTTCCTCGTTTTCAACGATATCGATAAACATTTTGAATTAAATATTTTTTCAGCCCAAAAGGGGCGAAAATATATTTACCCTACGTCTACAGTCCCAGACGAGGGGTTAGAGTCAACAATAGTAAAACAATTTAAATAATACACTCACAAATAACCAAGTAATGATTCAAAATCGAAGAACAGATGTGTAAGACGTCTACTATCAAAGACAGACAGGCAGACAGGCAGACAAATAGATAGATAGATAGATATAGTTAGAGAAAGACAGACAGACAGGTAAATAGATAGAGCGAAACGGACAGACACACAGACAGACGGGTATATAGATATATTTCTTTATTTGCCGCAAGGGCGCACAAGAAAAGGGAACAATACAAAGACACATGCCGGGGATTTTACATACAGTCATGTAAAAATATTGAAACAAACAATGGGTTGTTTAATACCCCGTCGATAGAAGAACCTTCAACTTCAGGAGCGTGTTGTGCAAGTGCTCTTTTCTTCCTTTTGCTCTCTTCTTCAACCTACAGGCTTATAATCAGAGAAGGCCCAATCACTCGGGCCATTTTTGCTACATTCACCCACCTTTCAGTAAATTTACTGGGAGCAGTGTCTCTCTCTCCACTCTGATTCTTCTTATGAAGTGATAATTAAAGAAGGGAATCAATTGTTGTCCGGAGAGAAAGGCATCTGTCCTCAGTCCTCTCAATCTCGTCCACCATATAATCTCTTTCACCATAGCCACCATACAGAGGAAAACCGCCTCTCTTTCGTTTTTGAAAGAGGTTGGCGGTTTGATCCTTACTATGGACTCGGCAGTCAACTGGATTTGTCCCATACGTGACAGCAGTTGTTCTGCGTAGTTCCACACGTCAGTTACGCCCGGGCAGTGTACAATTGCGTGCAAGACGGTTTCAATGTCCTGCTCGCATCTTGGACGCGTCTTCTTGGAAGGATTCATGCCGAGGCGTCCGTGCCTGTAGATCTTATCTCGAACTGGTAGAGCTCCTCGGTAGCACTGCCAGGCCAGGGACCTCTGGAAGTTGTACATAGGTCCCGGGTGGAAAGTCCTACCAAATAGACTGGTGAGCTCGTCGTCTTCGACGCCCAGAGTCTTTCCGAGCACGTCGTCGCTTTTGTGACGTACTAATCCTCTATAGAATGTCGAAGTGGAGTCTCCACTGATTGCTGTGGCCGCTTGACAGAGGTAGATAAAGACAGGCGGACAGGTAAATATATAGACAGAAACAGACAGACAAACATATATATACTCTCGGGTCTCAAATAATGGGGGGAGGGGGTTGGGCATTTAGTTAAACTCTTATAAGTGAGTGTTGGGGTGGGTGGGATATGTGGACTAAACGGAAGGTGGTGGTGGTAGGTGGTAGATTGGTAAATATGGGATTTCTTGTAATATTCTTTTTTTTTGTAATCTATATATATAACTGAGGATGTCTGTCTCTGTGTGCGTGAGTTTGAATCCCTAAAACTCGAGAACCACCCAACCGACTATTTTCAAACTTTACACATGTAATACTTATCTTTCAGTGCGTGTTCTCAGCAAAAAAAAATGTCAAATTTTCAATGCCCTAGGGACCGCATTAGGCGATTTAGCGATCTCTCTCTATAATTCTTAGTCTTTCTCTTTTTAGATAGATACATACATATAACGTCGCGCCCTTATAATATCTGTCTGTATGTCTGGCTGTCTGCATTACGACACTTCCCTGAGGATGTCTGTCTGTGTGTGTCTGTGAGTTTGTATCCCTAAAACTCGAGAAGTACCCAACCGATTCTTTTCAAACTTTACATGTGTATTACTTATGTTTCAGGGAGTGTTATACACATAAAAAATTCAACTCTTTAATCTCCTAGGTCCCGCATTAGGTGAAAAACTGCGTTTTTAAGGTTTTTATGGGTTTTTTGAGGCGTTACATCAGACCGATTTCCTTGAAATTGTAACTATGTATTAGTCAGTCTCTTCTTCATACCGTGAGCAAAGAAAATCCTACTTTTTTATGGCCTAGGGCCCGCATTAGGTGAAAAACTTCATTTTTTCAGCTTTTTAGGTCTTTTTGGAGGCGTTACATCTAGCCGATTTTCCCGAAATTTCAAGGCATATTATGCACATAAAAAAATTCATTTTCTTCATCCTCTAGGGCCCGCATTAGGTGAAAACCTGCATTTTTCCTGCTTCATCGACGAAAATGTTAAAGATTATCCAGCCATCAGAGTATTCGGTTTATTTTCTTTACATATTGTCCAGGCATGCAGTTTTTCCACGATTAGGTCTGTTGGCGGCCCGCGTTCCAAAATACCTTATACCGTGCAACGCCGGGTACCACTGCTAGTATATAATATTTTTAAATGTAAAATAAAACAATTATTAGATTCTCCAGCTACTGTATCTATAAATCACTTACAATAAAATTTCACCGGAGATAGATTAGCAAAAATTAATAAACGAGATAGGTTGGACAAATATCTGAAAAAATAATTGTTTCTACTTTTGGCACAAGGCCAGCAATTATTCTAGTACATTACTGGTACTTTATTTTATCGACCCCGTAAGGATGAAAGGCAAAGTTAATATCTGAAAAAATAATAAGCAGAAGAAGGAGGAGTGATTATTCAAGACCTGAGAGTATATATATATATATATATATATATATATATATATGTATGTATGTATGTATGTATGTATGTATGTATGTATGTATGTATGTATGTATGTATGTATGTATGTATATATATATAAAACCAAAAGTTTATATGGTTCGTTGATTATTCAACGAA
Source organism: Eledone cirrhosa (assembly GCA_964016885.1). Classification (NCBI taxonomy): domain Eukaryota; kingdom Metazoa; phylum Mollusca; class Cephalopoda; order Octopoda; family Eledonidae; genus Eledone; species Eledone cirrhosa. The sequence goes on along the minus strand of CAXHJY010000565.1, from coordinate 130,493 downwards.
TACAATTTTCCAATAGATTAGAAGCACTCCACAGTTTTTATCTGGAGTATTTAATATTATTCAAAATATTAATAAATGAAAAATATTCTCATAACCAAAATATATATTTTATTATACATATTTCAAATGAAACAGCATTCTACCTTTGAAATATATATAATAAAATATATATTTTGGTTATGAGAATATTTTTCATTTATTAATATTTTGAATAATATATATATATACTAGCAGAATGTCCCAGCGTTGCTCGGGATTTGCTCTAGGGTTCTTATATATTTGATATATATTTATCCTTATCGAGCCTCGTGAAATAAATAAGTTTGTATATATTTTGTTATTGTGTATGCAAAAATATCTGTACACGAATATATAATTATATATATATATATATATATATATATATACATAAAGAAGTACGGAATATCTCGGCCTCGGGATGCTGTCTACATTTAGTGCTTATGAAAAAAATTCGTCGTAGATTAACAGGGTTTTTTTTCCGAGCGAAGAAAATCAACACTTTATCGCGAAATAAATGCTTTTGTTTATATTTTGTTATTGTGTATGCAAAAATGATATATATTTATCCTTATCGAGCCTCGTGAAATAAATACGTTTGTTTATATTTTGTTATTGTGTGCACAAATATCTGTACGCGAATATATAATTATATATATATATATATAGAAAAGAAAAAAAGATGAAATCGAAAATGCAACTGGAATCTTATTTTAAAAAATCTTTTTTTCTTTATACTTTCATTCGTGTAGGACACCTCGGTTATTTTTCATTTTGTAAAAAAAACCTCACTTTCTAAATTGTATATATATATATATAGTGAAAAATTGAACAGGAACAAAACAGAGAGGCAGTACGAACAAAGGTTTATTAATTTCACGCTCTTGAGAGTGGGGTGGTGGTGGGGAACGACGTTTCGGGCATAAGCTCTTCTTCAGGTGAAAAGTGTGTGGGAAGAGAGTTCAAAGGGTGTGTAGGGGAGTGGTGGAGAGACATATAGCAAAAAGGGGGTGAGAGGAAACGGTGCAAATGAAATTAAAAATAAAGGCATGATCAAAATAAAAATAAACATGAAGTAAAACAGGTGGTGGAAGGGTTTGGGGCGTGTAGGGGGTGGGGTGGCGGGTGGAGTGGGGAGAGGGAGACGGGGTGTCCGAGCGGGGAGGGCTGAAGGTGGTGTGTGTGTGTGTGTATGTGAAAGCAAGGGTTGGGGGAAGAACGGGGTTGCATGTTCAGGAAGGGGTGTGTGTGGGGTGGGGTGTAGGTCGGAGTGTGTGTGCGTGTGTGGATAGAGGGGTGGGGGGAGAGGATTCCGGAGGCTGAATGTGTAAATATGTGGTAGTACGCACGTGTGTGTGTGTGGTGTTTATGCGTGTTGTGCATGTAGGTGGCGTGTGGAAAAATTTTTTTTTTTGTGTGTGTGTCTGGGGTGAGTCTTAAAGGTAATTCCGTAAAAAGATGTGGTGGAATGCTGAGTAAAATCCTGGGATGCGGTAGATTCTCGGGATCAAGGTTCACATAACAGTAGAGAGAAGTACGGAATACCTCGGCCTCAGGATGGTGTCTACATTTAGTGCTTATAAAGAAAATTCGTCGTAGATTAACAGGGTTTTTTCCGAGCGAAGAAAATCAATACTTTATCGTGAAATGCTTATGTTTATATTTTGTTATTGTGTATGCAAAAATGATATATATTTATCCTTATCGAGGCTCGTAAAATAAATACGTTTGCTTATATTTTGTTATTGTGTGCAAAAATATCTGTACACGAATATATATATATATGGAAACTGTACACGAATATATATATATATGGAAACTATAGAGGTATAAAGTTGATGGACCAGGTCATGAAAGTAACAGAAAGAGTTATAGCCCAGCTGATTAGGGACCGGGTGAATATAGACGAGATGCAATTTGGGTTTGTACCAGGGAAAGGCACCACTGATGCCCTCTTTCTTGTGAGGCAATTACAGGAAAAGTACCTAGCTAAAAGTAAGCCACTCTACTTGGCATTTGTCGACCTTGAGAAAGCCTTTGACAGAGTTCCACGTGCAGTAATCTGGTGGGCTCTTAGAAAACTAGGAGTAGATGAATGGCTTGTGAAAGCGGTACAAGCCATGTATAGGGGAGCAGTCAGCAAAGTTAGGATTAGCAATGAGTATAGCGACGAATTTAGCGTACAGGTTGGGGTCCACCAGGGCTCTGTTCTTAGCCCTCTCCTGTTCATCATAGTCCTGCAGGCAATAACGGAGGAGTTTAAGACCGGATGCCCATGGGAACTCCTGTATGCTGATGACCTCGCACTCATAGCTGAATCTATGGTAGAACTAGAGAATAAATTCCAAACCTGGAAGCAGGGACTAGAGAGAAAGGGCCTCAAAGTCAACATGACAAAGACTAAGGTCCTTATAAGTAGACGAGAAAACAGAACCCAGATCCCCTCAGGGAAATGGCCTTGCTCAGTATGTAGGAAAGGTGTAGGTAGGAACTCCATTCTCTGCCCCAAATGCAAACAATGGGTACACAAGAGATGTAGCGGGATCTCAGGAAGCTTAATTAAGAATGTAGGATTCACATGCAGCAGCTGTGCTGAAACAGCAAGCAAACAGCCACAGGAAACAAGTACCACCAATCTCTGGGAGGGCCCTGTAGAAACAGTAGACAGCTTCTGCTACCTAGGTGACCGAATTAGCAACGGAGGTGGGTGCTCAGAAAGTACAATAACTAGGGTAAGAACGGGATGGAAGAAGTTTAGGGAACTACTACCACTGCTAGCTGCAAAAGGCTTCTCCCTCAGAATGAAAGGCAGACTGTATGATGCGTGTATCCGAACAGCGATGTTGCATGGTAGTGAGACCTGGGCGCTGAAGGTGGAAGACTTACGTAGATTAGAGAGAAACGAAGCCTGCATGCTCCGATGGATGTGTAACAGTAATATACGTGAACGACAAAGCATAAAGGAATTGAGAGAG